>CANYBF011446266.1:0-13693 GCA_948192965.1 Dalechampia spathulata | reverse complement strand
TATGGACTTCTTATAAGTATTAATCGTGCAATATTTTAGATAAGCACTTTGGCAGTATCTTGAACTTTGATATATTATAAACATGTAATAACGTGTGTACAACTATGACACTAAAAATGGTATGAACTAAACAATGTATGTTTGTTGAACCAAGGACCATTAAAATGAATTGGATATTAAAAAAAAATTCTACACTATTTATGAATGTATGGAATCCCTTGTAGGATGATTATTGATTTTCTTGATGGAGAATTAGTAATCATTCTACGGGAGCATATTACACAGCAAGAAGATATGACAGGAAATTAGCATAGGATTAAGTGTACAACATTTATTTGGCTTATGATATGGGTTCCTAGGAGTGTACGAAACTCTTTAAGATTTAACACCCAAATGTGAGTGAATAATCTTCTTATGCTTATGATACAAGAACTAATAGTTTAATTAATGCATATTAGTAAGGCTGAATTTAATTAAGTTACAATTGATGAAATGTAAAATGTGTACACACCAAGTAAAATATAGAAAGGGGATAATACGTTTCCTTGTTATTCCTATTGAGATAATATCATATCATTTATTAATTAATTATGAGATTAATCAAAATACATTTAGCTTAGTTACAAATAGCTTATCCAAGAAGAAAATATGTAAATGTAGATAATGGAAATGTTGATTATCAAGTAAAAGAAACATGATAGGAGATTGTTTTACCTATGAAATTAAGAGTGTACATGCAAGCAAGTTTGAATAACAATGGATAGACTTGGTATGTGTTTTTAATTAAAATTAATGATTGGTTGATGAAGGGAAGAGAAAGGAAATATGTGCAATCAAATGAATTAACTAATGAAGTTCATGATATATGGTTTATAAATATATTTATATGACATTGTTATTTAAGATGGATTAGGTAAATAATTTTCATGGGAAAAAGATAAGATAATTACTTGAATTTATGAAATACGTTTGTATGCATAATTAAATGGTTAAATAGTGGGTAACCAAATAATTACAATTACATTAAGATAGGAATCGTAGGTGGGAAATGCTTATAATAAGATAAAACCTACCTCTTTATCACAAATAAAATTATAGAAAAGTAGGCGGTGGTGCAGAAAGTCTCATGATTACTGAGACTAAAATCCATCAAAATGAAACAATGAATTCAATTTATTGATGAGATAATAACTAGAAATCAAAAAGAGACACAAAAGTTACAAGGAAAATAAAAGAAAACACCCAGTTTATTACTTCCTTGTTGAAGAGAAAGGAAGACAGATGGGGAAGTATTAAATTCACTCTTTGAATCGAATATAAAAGGAAAGCACATAAACTAGAAGAGGAAGGTCAACTTATGTAAATTGAATTAAGTATGGAAAAAAGGTAAGTTCATCACTATGTATATATGTTGAATTATTTGATTTAGTAAAAGAAAGCAATTAAATGTATTTAAAACTTGGTATGACTCTTTAAGTTGATAAATAATAAGTATAGGTGTATAAAAGTGTTATTGTCAAGTATGTTTCATGCTAAAGTGAATACTAATTGATGGTATCTATATGGGAATGAATAGAAAATATGTTTAATTAAAAGAAATGATTATTAAATTTATGCATGGATGAACACATATATTGTAACTGTTGAATTAATGTAATCATTTTGTAAATGGAAAGGAGTGTACATGCGCATAATTAGGGATAGTTGAATGGAGTGATTTAGTAAAATTTGGGGAAATTATTAAGAGTATGTGTAATGATTTTGAGGTAATGATCATTTTTAAATATCTATCTTGTTTTCTATATTTGTTGAATAAAAATAATTAATTCATTAGTGGAATAAATACATTGTAAGTTTACTTAATTTAGTTAGGATTGAATTAATTATAGTATTTAAATAGTTAACGCTCACAAATATCTAATCAAATGACATAAAGGATACTTCATTAAAATTTAAGGACAACAATTTGAAACTTCTGTTATCATTAGAAGCTTATGCAAATCTATGATTATATGAAGAAGTGTGCGTATGGTATATTAGAATGAATTTAGAAATAAATTATATATGTATATCGATTATGCCCTTATCTACATAGTGTAAGATTATTTATTTGATAAGTGGTGCTTATGATGATTACCAAAACTCAAGCTCAATTATAAATTCAATATAAAAAAAATAATGTAAGTGTGTGCTTATGACATAAGCATATTTGATTAAGTGGTTATTTATGTAGATTTATGAGGGTGCTTACTTAATAAATAAAGGTGTCATACGTAAAAGAAAAGACATTAGAGGAAATAGATATGTGTATTTATCATATTTAAGCTTGTATTTTAATAAGGTGGTGCACCATAAATGTTACTGGAAGTAACATGAAAATACATATGAAAGAATAAGTGAAATGTAACATGATCAAAGGAGATATTTAACTAAATAAATGATAAAATAATGTTCTAGCATAATTAACACAATTTAGAGGTTATTGGAATTTAACTAATCTTTGTCATATAATTATGCTTGAAATGTAGGATTGTATTATTTAATAAAATTGTTTTCAATAATGAACAAGTAAGCTTATAACAGGGGAAAGAAGAAAATTTTATTTAAGAGAATGAAATTTTGATATTTTCATTGTTATGTAATTAAATCAACAATTAAATTATGAACTCATTATTGTACGTACCTAGTTGATTGCTAGAAATTTAAAGAATATTTAAATAAGTAAAGAAACTATATGACCTATAAAATATAAGTATATCTATTTTAATTTAAATGAAACAAAGGATAAATTTATATAGAATTATAAATATATAGAAGTGACAATAGCGTGTACGTATTGTTAAATTGAAGGGAGACAATATAATGTTTACAGAAGTGGTTGAGAATATTAAGTGATATATACATATACATATACATATACATATACATATACATATACATATACATATATATATATATATATATATATATATATATATATATATATATATATATATATATATATATTTGTTTTGCTAACACTGATTAAAGAGAACCATACAACTAATAAAGAACAGAGGAACGCAATACATATTTGCATTCATTGACATATAACATATCATGATTATAAGAAAAGAGGAATGTAATACATATTTTTATTCATTAACACATAGCATATCATAGCTATAATATTGATATACAAAAAGAAAATGTGGTTGATTTATGATTGTGATATATAGCTTGAAGAGTTATTAATAAAGAATTATATTAAATAATGATGTTGCATTATATAGCAAAATAATGATAAATATATTCGTATAGCACAATACTCTACCTATAGTCGTATAATAATATTTGATATTAATTCTATATAAGTGCCTATAGAACATGTTGGATTGTTATACTTATATGGATTAATGCCACTTGGTGAAATTGAGATTACTTATTTACACCTATGAATTAATATAATTAAGATATGATGTGATATTGATTTAATGATGTGCCTTGCTATAAAAATTGATATTGCTATGCTAATCATATAACTATTTGATATTTTTTTACATTAATATACTAGTGCAATATATGAGTTTATGATACAAGCATTAGGTGCGCATGTGTGATGTTGGGATTTATGTGAAATGCATAATAGTTATTAAATGCTTTTCAAATATGGATGAAAAAAGTCGTGTATAGATGAAATACTTTAATTCAATAAATTCATTAATGAAAATTATTTATATTATATGATTATATGTTACTTATGATGATTACTTGCACTAATTGTGCATTTTAAAACACCATTGAGTTTTATACTTAACATTTATCATTTGATGAATGTAGGATATCATTATGAGAGTAAGAAGAGACTATTTTATAGTTCAAAGGCTTAAGACTTTATGTACTTCAGTTGGTATTATACTTTGTATGCAACTATCATATATATATATATACATAGTTTAAAAGCAGTAATGTAAATCCATCAGTTATTTAATCATGTACATGTAAATAATATTTTAACTTTGCAAGTGGTACCTAAGCTATATTTTGTTGAAAAAGAAATTTACATATCCTTTATAGGATGATTGATAAGTTCTAAATAATACAAAATTTGTTAATCACTTTTAAAAAGTATGTTTCACTGTATGAATGGTACCAAAAATCAAGTACTTATTATTGATTACTTATCTAGCCTAAATAAAACCTATGTTATAATAATAAGTATGGAGAAACAAAGAGAGTTTTAAAACTCATGAAATGCATATATTTCAACTATAATGGTAAAAACCATGGTGAAAAATGCAAGATATTTTCAAGACAAGAAATATATTACAAAGAAAAATAAGGACAACAATCAATGTGCTCATTGTAATGTGATTCATTATACTAATGACACATGCTTCAAAATCCATGGCTATTTGAATTGGTTTAATGATCTTAAAAAAATAAAGAAAGAACTTATGTTAGAAAATATCAATAAAAGATTGCTTTGAGGTGTACAAGATATTGTAGTCTCTTGAATGTAATATTTCTTCAATGTGAAATAAGTTATCCTAAGATACAACAAAGCAACATAATAAGCTCTTCTTGAAAAAAGCTAATAAGAGATCAAGATGGACAAGAAAAGAAAAGTTAATAACTCAAAGATATACTATATGGTAATTTATAAACCATGAAAAAGCACTTTAAAGGATCATATCTTTAAGAAATTATTAACTATCAAGCATTTTTCCTTAAAAAATTTTTAAAAACTCCTTTTAGGGTTTGACTTTAGTCAAGTTATTATCAACTTAACTTGAGTTACTCTAATATCATTCAAAAATATGGTGTTCAGTGCTTAACTTAACTCAACTTACTATCAACTCGACTTAAGTTACTTCAAAACAATTTCATTTCCACTTTGAAGCACATCACTCGACTTGAATTACTTGTAACTCAACTCGAGTTCATAATTATTTACTAAATTCTCTAAGTTTCAATGCATTACTTAACTCAAGTTATGTCACACCCTTCTCATGATGCAACATGATCCCGTAGAATAATGAATAGTCTCCAAATAAATGGAAACCATTGATTATCCTACATGGGATGTACCTTTTTAAAAATAAACTCTATCTTTATAAAACTTTATATACCTGTTACTGATAAGCATACGAAGTTTATTTCTTATAATTCAAAACATGTAAATTCACACTATATATTGTGTTTGAAGAAAAACATTTAAGAATATTAAAACTCACATCTTATTCATATATTTACTACCTTAATACATTACTCTAGTTTCATAACATTACTATATAGAAAAACATTAAACCAATCCAAGTCCTTACCATCAAAGGGAGTTCTGCTGAATTGGTGACATAGGAACCATGTATTTCCAATCCTCTACTAAACTTGCATCCATCAAATAATGAATGCTAAGTATAAAACTCATTGGTGCTATAACATAAGTATACTAATTAAAAACCAATCACGTATTATAATATCTTTCAGGTTATCAAATAATTATAGTATAAATTGATCTTAATCATAATCACAGTTATATCATAATATAACTAATCAAGAATAGTATTATTAAGCAACTCATAGGTATAATTATCCTTTATAAGCTCAGCTGATCCATAATATTATAAAACATTCTTTGAAATTCTATAACAACTCATCTATCATGATACAACATCATTTGGATCCATTGAATCTATAACCTTTCATGTGTACCTATGAGGAATACAAGTTTCATAATATATATACTATATTGTTTAATATATACCAATATCTTTCATCATCATTGCTTTCATGATATAATTAAATCATGTAAGTACTTTTAAGTATCATACTTTAACTCTATCACATATACTTATCACTAGTAATTCAGAGTATATGAAACAATATAAATCATTATCTCTATCTATATATCTCTATAAACAATCAATATATAAATAATATCAATGAATAACATCATACTCTCAGTATAATATTGCGATCTATGAGTATAAACTCAAATAATTGTATTTTATATCCTCTGTTATCTAAGCATGACTTGTACATTATCACCATAATTCTTTGGCATATAAATACTATATATGAGCATAGGCTCATACATCTATAAGTCAATTCTTTCTAATATTATATCATAATATTATCTGTCACGTCTTCTGGCTGTGTAATATGCTCTCATAGAATGACTATTAATTTTCTAATAGAGAAAATTAATAATTATTCTACAAAGGATCCCATACTTACTAAAAATTTTTTTTATATATAACCAAATACTAAGATGCATTTTACAATCATTTAAATTGTTTATTATTTTGTATTACACACTCTATTTATAACATACACACATTCATCATTTTACATGTATTTAATTTTACCAAACTAACTTATTTGACTGCCAGAGTTCTTCATATAACTAGTTGCACGATAATTTATAACAATAGAAGTCCGTAAAACACTTAAAACAATTACCAATGAAATGTTGATATGTCCAGCCGCTTTACTGAGGTTCCGTTTCTGCAACCTTGCTTGATCCTACATTTATCAATTGACAAACGCTGAGAATAAACTCAATGGTGCTAGTTAAAAATTTAAAACATTTGCATGTCATAAGATGATGATGCCAAGAAATTATTATGTTTAATATACTAATAACAAATTTATTCTATCATCATATCATGTCATAGAAATATACAGTATTTAACACGATGATGATCATTTTTCAAACAGAATTATTATTTAAGTATAATTGTATTGTTTCATCATATAATGAAATTTGATCATAGTATATGACATGAATTATGAATAATGCGTATATGAGAATGCATTTATGCTATGCATTCTCCCTCTTATTCCTCATTTATCATTTTCATTAATGCGCACTTACTGGGTCTTCCATTATTCTGTATTTTATTTAGGAACATATGAGCTCATTTTAATTCAATCACCTTCCATTTATCTCATGATAAAATATTCTTTTATTCCCATAGGATTTTATATCAAATGCCCAGCACAATCATTTAACCTTTGTCTCATATCACATCATATATATTTTCTCCTTATGTCACCATGTCATGCTACGTCATGTTATGATAAATGTTTATGTTTATATAAAATGCATATTTAAATTTAATTATTATAATGCTATTGCATTACTCAACTTTCATCCCTTAGATCATTTAATGATCGAGGACTTTATATAATCTAGCACAAATCTGGTATGTCTTTTCCTTTGTTAAAATCCCTTGGTGATTCGTGAATATTTTCCACTGATTTACCTATTCCACAATCAATATTAATCGTTTATTAGAATTGTAGGCGATTATTTTATTATTACTACTACTTATATTTCTAACATAAATCAATAACGGTATAAATCATTTTAAACATAACTTCTTAATGCATATATCATTTTATTTATTAATCCTGAAATTACTAATACAAATTCTTCATTTTAATAGATATTTATTTTTGATAATTACTCTAAAATTTTTATCATCAAATTTTGTAGTTTGAAGAAACACCTCAAGTTATACTTTACCATTTTATTATATATATATATAAACGGTCCCATAATCGGTCTCTGATACCAGCATAAATTAAGGGACCGTTTTACCTTTCTTTATCAGATTGATATATTAGATTTTTTATTGATGCCTTGCTCTTTTTATGATTCTCTTCCTGTTTTTATCATTCTCATCATCATCAGAATCAGTTTCTAAATCTAAATATCCGTGATAGATTAAATAATTTACCAATTTAGACAAATAATGGATGGTTAATAGATAAACTATTAGTCTGGTAGATGCAATACATATATCAAATTTTATGAGCATAAGAAATATAATTATAATTGTATAATTATCAAATTTTATATCCATTTATGTTTAGTACGTGGCGTTGTTATACCAATAGTACAAGAGATCCCCACCACTGGGCTTTATACTCTCCTTTGGGCCAGTAGCCCGCAACTTTTGGTTTCCAGCCAATATACTTTGTTTATTACTAAGTCTTGCAATGGATTGGGCCTATATTTTATTATCCTGCAATGGATTGGAATAGTTTTAATTGGAATAGTATATCTTATCATAACAGTGTTTTCGGAACAGTATTTTATAATTCCTTTTCTGATTAAGAAGATCAGCATAAGCTGCAACTCAAGAGCATACTCAGGGTTAACCAGTTTTACTTTATGAAAACAGTTTTACACATAGCATGCACCAGTCTCAACATGCAGTTGGTTTAAGGTTTCCTGCAACCTTAACCTGGGATCCCCAGAGTTAAGTCTGAGTGTAGAGGGAGAGAAGAAATATGTCGTAAACACGGTCTTTAAAATAATTTCGGCTAAGGATAGCCTACTTAGAAAATAAAAGAGAAGAAGAGAAATATTTTATTTAAATAATGTTTTACAAATAAGCTTTACCTTTTTACTAATGAACTTCTTACAGAACCTTGATCAGAGAATTTAAGAGAAAGGGTTTGGTTGTAGAGAGAAGGAAGAGGAATGTGTGAGATAGAGAGAGAGGATGTGTATATTCGTGTGTGCCTTCACAAGAGGAGAGGCTCCCTTATATAAAAAAATTTAGAATCTTTACTGTTTACCTTTTCCTGTTCATGAATAGTACCTTGTCTTCCACTCGAATACTATTCACCTTTTACTTTTGTCTGCCACTTACTGTTTACTTTTGACTTTGTCTGCCACTTTAGCTTTTCTTTCACCTGAACGAATAAGATTCCTTCTGTCTTTTACTCAGACTCCGAATCTGATGAAGAGTCTTTTTTCTTTTTATTTTTTCTTTCTTTTCTCTTTTTCTTTTCTTTTATTTCTTCTTTCCTTTTCTTTTCTTTTTTCTTTTTCTTTTCTTCTTTCTTTTCTTTTTCTTTTATTTTTTCTTTCTTTTTCTTTTCTTTAATTTTTAATGGAGGTAATACATTGAAACAGTCATCTTCATTACTGTCTGCATAGTCAGTTTCTGAAGATGTCGAGGTTTTACTGGAGGATGACGCCTGTGATGACGCTGTCAACTCCGAACTCGAGCTTGACTGAGTTTTACTTTTTCTTCTGGATGTCTTTCCTTTTGATGAAGCTTTACTGGATTTAGACCTTTCTTCCTTTACTGGTTCCTCTGAAGTTGATCCAAGATAGTCGAACATCTGTTGACAGATAACCTTGTATTCTTCAGGGGTTTTAGCTGCTGCAAGCATGGCCTGACATTGAGCCTTTTAGGCTCCAAATGTGGGCTGGTCTTGAAGTGTGACCCTCCCAGCATATATGGATATCTGCCGTTTAATTATCCACTACTTTACTGTAATCTCTGTAGTGGAGTTATTGAAAGCTCTCCACCATTTTATTTTGTGTTTCTTTACTATGCTTGGTATATGGGTACCTGGGATATAAGAAAAATCCAAATACCACTGATAGACCCATGGTGTAAAGAAGGTCATACAGTAGTACATTAGTGGAGGAATATACATTTCATTTTGAGACAGTTTAAAATTGGCTTTAAAACATTTAAATACATTTAATACATCTTCCTTCATAATTTCTTCTTGTATACCAAAGCATTGCCACCACTTTAGAAACCAATTTGGAAATCTAGTGGCAGGTTTTATCTTTTGATCAAAATATATCAACCATGAATGGGTATAACTTACATTTTGAATACAGAATACTTTTTTCCAAGCTTCTATATAATCAAAATAATTATACAATATACTATGCCTTTTTAAAACTTTAAATTTTACTTCAGTCCATAAGTTTGGCACTGGCCAATCTTTTGGGTGCAAAATATTTTTAATTTGTATAGAGGAATATGCAATCATATTTCTATTATTTCTATCCAAAGTATGTTTTATTTTTACTGAGTTCATATCTTCCAAAATACTATAATAGTACTCCTGAGGTTTATTGAAATCAAAAGGTTTGAAATACAAATTCTCAGGATAATTTTTCTTTAAAACTTCCCATGGACTTATATTATTATAACCATCTTCAATTACAATTTCAAATTCAGAAATACTTTTAAAAAACCATTTATTATATCCATAGGAACCAATCTGGGATTGGGACAGAGATTGGTCTTGGATTTTTGGCAAATCCACAGCCTTCAACGGATTTGATAAGCCTTTACTGTCTACCATTTGAGACAGGCTAGCTGTACCTATAACAGGTACAATCGCTTTAAGTTTTGAATCCATACCTGAATCCTCTGCTGAAGAGGATGACATACTTTGAAGGGTTTTTAATACTTCTGGAGACTGAGACAACTCAGTAATCCATTTTTTAAGTTCTAGGGCTTTATCTGTGGGCTTTATGGTTTTAGATAGGTCTTCAGAGTGCTCTGAAAGAGCTTTACTTGAGGCTTTACTTGAGGACGAACTGGACTTTACTTTTTCTTTCCCTTTATTCTTTCCTCGACCCATTGTTCTGTAGAAATTCTCGTGTTAGAAAATCTGGTATATTATTATTTTTTCCTTTTATAAATTCAATTTCAAAATCAAAAATACTTAATATAGCTTGCCATCTAGCAAAAATCTGTTTAGAAGCCAAATTTTTAACATCCTTTTCCAAAACATCATTTGCTGATTTACAATCAATCCTTATCAAAAATTTTTGATTTAGTAAATCTGACTGAAATTTATTTATGCAAATTACTATACTCAAAATCTCCTTTTTAATGGTTGAATAATTTAATTGTGTTGGATTCCAATGTCCTGAATGAATTGGATTATACATTCTTTATTATTTATCTTCTGTTTTAATATACCACCATAACCAATATCTGATGCATCAGTTTCCACAATTTTAAATGTTGTTGGATTAGGAATATATAAACATGGAATTTCCTTTACCAGTGATTTAATATGTTTTACTATGTCCGAATGTTGATCTGTCCATGGACCAGCATTTTTCTTTAATCTATCATGTAATGGTTTAATTAATCTATTTAAATTTGGAAAGAAGTCAATTACATAATTTAAACGTCCCAAAAACCTCTGTAATTGGGTTTTATTATTAATTATGTCTGGAAATTTATCACCAAATACCATAGTTCTTTCAATAGGTTGAATTATACCTTGTTCTATGTAATGTCCAAGAAATCTGGTTTTAGTTTTAAATAAATCCATTTTAGTTTTACTTAATGCCAATCCATTTTGTCTGACAATCATAAAAAATGTTTTTAAATGTTTAAAATGCTCTTCAATAGTTTGACTGAATATTAACACGTCATCTATGTATACTATACAGAATTTTGAATAAGGGTTAAAAATGTCATTCATAATCCTTTGAAATTCTGATGGCGCATTTTTTAAACCAAAAGGCATTACATTCCATTCGTACTGTCCAAACGGTACTGTAAATGCCATTTTATAATGATCTGACAGTTTTATTTGAATCTACCAATAACCTGATTTCATATCAAATTTACTGAATATATTCGCATTAAATAGTCTATTTAAAAGATCTTTTTTATTTGGTATTGGATACCTTATCCATTTTAATGCTGCGTTTAATGGTTTATAATTTATAACCAATCTTGGTGTTCCTCTTTTAATTTCAGCGCTTTTATTTACATAAAATGCTGCACATGACCAAGGACTTCTAGATTTACATATTAATTTTTTATCTTCTAGTTCCCTAATCTCCTTTTTACAATATTCAATTAGTTCTGGGTTTATTTGAATTGGTCTTGCTTTAGTGGTTATAGATTTTTCATCAAAATCATTTTCATATGGTAAATCTACCATGTGCTGTTTACGATTCCAAAATGCATTTGGGTGATCCGCACATAATTCTTTCTCTATATACCCTTTTAATCCTTCAATTTTATCTTTAATAAATTCCTTACTTAATTGATTATTTATTCTTTCTGAATGAATATTATTCTTTAAATTATTCATATGCTCTACTTTTGATTTTATTAATGCATTTATTTCTAATTGTTTAATTGAATGAGCCTTTAATAGGTTTAAATTCTTTCTTTTTGGTTTTTCTGTAAAATCTAATTTTACTATTTTATTTCTCGTTTTGAATTTTATGCATTCTTCTTTAACAGAATATGGTGTTATCAAATTTATAAATGGTGTTCCTAATATGACCATATGATTTATCTGTTGAGATAATAAAAATATAGTTTTTATTTCTAAATCTTGATTTACTATTGACGCTTCTGTTTTTCCCAAAATATTTAAATTTGATTTATTTGCCGTTGTCAGTTTTTCTTTGGTTTCCCTCCAAAACCTTTTAGGTACTAAACTTGACTTTATGCAATTTAAATCTGCTCCTGTATCAAATAATGCTATAGTATCTATTTCAAAATTATCTGTAAATTGTACTGTTAATTTTATTAAATATTTTCTTGAAGTTATTTCTTGTAATAAAAATATAAAATTCTCATTTATTTTTTCATCTTCCTCTAAGTTGTCTATTTCATTTTTATCTTCTTCTTCTTCTGAGGATGACTCAGAACTTGTTACTAATTGTTCTTCTAATATTTTTATTCTTTTTGCATCCTTTTGTAACTGAATTTTTAATTCTTTAAGCTCATTTTTTATTTCTTTTACTTCTTTTTGCAATTGTTCTATATTTGGTTTATTTTGTACCTGATTATTTTTATTTAATATCATTGTTAAATCATATGTTTGTTTTGATGTACTTGGAATATTACTATGTTTAACTTCTTCTTCTTCATTAAAACTTTTAATTAATTTTTTAAGAATTTTCTCTTTAATATTATTATCTTCTATGTTATTTATTATTTCCAATAATGAACTCTGTTCTTTTGTTAATACATTTATAGATTTTTCTGATGAACTAATATCTAATTCATCTATTTGATTCTCACTTTCTGTTATACTAGAGTCTGATTTTGAATCTAAATATAATTCTTGTATTTTATTTAACATTTCTTCTTCTAAATTTAACTCATTTAACTTTTTATTAAATTTACAAAATCTTGACGTATATCCCTTTTTACCACAGTTATAACAAGTTAAATCTTTAAAAGATTTTTTATTTTCTCTTAGTTTAAATGTCTGTTTATAAGGTTTTTTGTAAGGTTTCTTATAAGGTTTTTTGTATGTTTTATCCTTTTTATAATAGTCCTCTTTATTACCTTTATTTTTATATTTCTTTTTATAATATCTTTTATCTTTATATTTTTTACCTGGCTTTGAATATTGTCCATCACAATTTTTACTGTTTTGATTCATACCAAATTCAAATTATTTACAAAATGATCCTAATTCTGTTTTAGTCTTTTTCATTTCAAATCTTAATGTTTTTTGCAATTTTACATCTTGACACATTTGTAAACCTTCTTTTTGAATTATACTTATTAATTGACCATAAGTTAATTTATTATATGGAATTGGGTTCCCATAATGTTGTTTTATATTATTTCTTACTTTCTCTCCAAAGAAGAAAGGAAGCCCTGCCAAGAACTTCTCCTTCCAATAATACTGATTTGAATCTTCTCTTAACATTATCCTTGTTAAAAATGTGGTTTTATAATATTGAAAATCACTTAATTTTTTACATCTTAAATTACTTAATAATTCAGCATTTTTATCTTTTATATGGGATGAATCTCCTATAAAATGTAATGATATAGTTAAAATTAATGTTGATACCGCATCCTGTATAGTTTCTCCGTTTTCATTTAGTATTGGAATATTCTCACTGTCAATTTTAATTGCATTTAATATTTCTAAATGTTCC
>CANYBF011445974.1:0-16210 GCA_948192965.1 Dalechampia spathulata | reverse complement strand
AATATTATCCTGAGAGTTGGTATTTTAAACCAAGGGATTTTGAAAAAACTCAGGAGTACTATTATAATATTTTGATAGAAACAGAGTCGGTAAAGATAAAACATACTTTTGATAAATACGATAAAAATATTATAGCCTATTCTTCGTTACAGATAAAAAGAGTTATTCATCCAAATGATTGGCCTACAAAAAAATTTGTATACGTGTATACAACTTAAAAATTTAAAATTAAAATGCAATGAGTATAATTATTATAATTATATTGAGGCATGGTCATATGTATTTAGCATTCAAAACCCAACCACCTCTCATTCGTGGTTGATATATTTTGATCAGAGTAACATTTTTAAAACCACCACCAGATTTCCAAACTGGTTTTTACAATGGTGGCAGTATAGAGGGATTACTGAGGAAATTCTTTCCTTAGAATTACTTCACTTATATCAATATTTTAAAACTAATTTTAAACCAAACCAGGCACAATTATATATATCATCTTTAATGTATTTCAGTATGACATTTTTTGTTCCTTGGGTATACCAGTGGTTTTTCGATGTACAAAATACATCAGGAACTACTATTCCAAGTTTGGTAAAGAAGCATAAGATAAAATGGTGGGGAGCATTCAAGAATACCACCACAGAAGCATCAATAAGGGAGTGGATTTTCAAACAGAAGCAGTTTCCAATTGCTTCATATGCAAGTAAAGTGATTAAAGAAGACCAGCCCACTTTTGGAGCCCAAAAGGCTCAGGGACAGGCCCTACTCGCCATGGCTAAAACTCCAGAAGAGTATAAACTGATTTGTCAACAGATGATGAGTTAGTTTGGATCAGTAAAGGTGCAAGATGTAAAAGGAGAAGTATCATCCAGTAAAGGTTCGTCCAAAAAGACAACCAGCAGAATACCTAAAAAATAGCTCAGCTCAAATTCGGAGTCGACAGCGTCTAGCACGTCATCGTCCACTAAAGAGTCAACATCTTCACATGCGTTCAGTAGTGAAGATAGTTGTTATGTACCACCAGTAAAAATTAAAAGTAAAACGAGTAAAGAAAAAAGAAGAGAAAAAGAAAAAGAAAAAGAAAAGAAAAATGCAATGTTTTGCATTTCAAGCGACTTGCCTTACGTAGGTAATAAGGGAGGGTGTTATGCATGCACAGAACACTCAGAATATGTGGCGGGTCCCGCCAGGCGCCATGGTGAACTCCACCAATTCTGAAATGTTCTATACACCAGAACATACAGAGGAAGACACAAAGGCCTATATGCATAATCGGGGTCGATATCGGTGATTAAATCCTAGCGAAATCAACAAAAACCCGAAATTGCACGAGTGTGAAAAGTCAGGGTCAACAATATTATATTTTACGTAATTATCTTATTAAATTTAGAGAATAGATGGCTTAATGTTAATTAATATAATATTAAATTATATTATATTTTACGTAATTATGTTATTAAATTTGAAAAATGGATGTCTTAATATTAATTAGCATAATATTAAATTATATTGTATTTTACATAATTATCTTAATAATGAGGTATTTAATAATTTATATGTAATTAATGATAAATTAGTCATATTTATCTTTAAATAAAATTTAATAATTAGTAAATATAAAAAAAATTAGTAAATTTTTAACTTTGAATAAAATTTAGTAGCTAAAATGAGTAGTATTTATATTTGAATAAAATTAGTAGTTTTTAACTTTGAATAAAATTTAATACCTAATAAATACAAATAAAATGAGTAGTATTTATCTTTAAATTATACATTAGTTTACATTTTCAATTTGTTAATTTTAATAGTAATACAATGATTTAATATTATATTAATTCATATTAAGGCATACATTTTTCAAATTTAATAAGATAATTATGTAGAATTTAATTTAATTTAATATTATACTAATTAATATTAATAAATTTATTTTATTCACTAATTTATATTAAATAAAAATTTATTTTATTATTTATATTTGTTAAATTCATTTTTATATTTATTTTTGATAAGTTTTAAAAAGTAATATTTAAATTAAAAAATTTTAATAAAATATAAAATAATACACTAATTATAATTAATAAATTTATTTTATTATTTATATTTATCTGCTAAAAAGTGAAAGTATTTATCTACTAAAAAATTTATTTAGATTAAAATTAGATAATATAATATAATATATAAAATAATTAATTTTTAATAAATAAAAATAAAATTAGTATTAGTCATATTTGAATAAAATTTAGTAGCTAATAAGTACAAATAAAATTAGTAATTTTATCTTTATAAGTAGTATAAATTAGAAAATATAATATAGAGTATAAAATAATTATCTCCTAACAAACAAAAATATAATTAGTGATATTTATCTAATAAAAATAATATATATAATATAAAATATAAAATATAAATAATATAATAATTAAAAATTGATAATACTAATTTATGTTTTCAATTTATTCACCTAATTTACATTTTCAATTTATTTATTTTAATAGTAAAATGAAAAAATTAAAAATCTGAATTAGTACCCATAATAAAGCTATTAATTTATAATTATTATATTAGCTAATTAATTAAAGTATATCAATTAATATATAATGAGTATATTATAGATTTTATATTTTGTTATGGATAATATAATATTTAATATATTATTATATGAATATTATTGATTTAACCTTATATTTGTTTGCTGATGTTGCTAAATAAAATCATATGATAGAATTATATTTTTTGAATTAATAAATTAGTATCCTAATAAAGATGTTCATTTTTCAAAAAAATTATAATAAATTTAAAAACTAATTTTTAAATAATTTAAATATCTTTATTAGTTCAAAGTATAATTTCATTACCTAAAATATTATTTCAATTATATATTTATCATAATATTAATACCATTCATATCTGTTAGACCCTAGGTTTTGATTGTTGAGTCTCGTGTGAGTTAATTTAAGTCATTTGTAATTTTCTAAGTATTTTTCTATGTGGTACGGGTGTACCACGTTTGGTACGGGCGTACCAACTATCGTTTGTGTGTGGTACGCCCATACGGTTGGCCGTACCTTGTAGGTATTGTTCCATTGAGTTTGGTACGGGTGTACTATTGGTTGGTACGGCCGTACCAGAGCTCGTAGGAATTTGGTTTGTCAGGAAACCTGTTTCGGTACGGGCGTACCATTGGTTGGTACGGCCGTATGTGAGCTCACAGGAAAATTGTTTGTCAGGAAACTTGGGTTGGTACGGGCGTACCAAGTGATGGTACGACCATACCACAATTCCCTCCCAATTTCTAACGGATAGTTTTGAATCTGTACTGGCGTACAAATATAGTACGATCGTACGCGACTTAGAAATGAGGTTTTAAAGTCTGAAAAATGGATAGTTTTACAAGTTAACTTTTCATACTTTCATCCTAACGAAAATATACTTGCAGAGCACTTGTTTTTGAGCTATATTCATCTGTCACAAGTAAGTTTCAAGCTTGTTTCTTCAATTACTTTATTGTTTGTAATCCTACAACCTAGAGATTAGGTTTATCTTTGTGGGATTGGTGTGTGATTAATCCATTGGGGATTAACTTGTATTTTGAGCTGATTGTGAGATTCATATTGTAAAGGTTAGAGTGTGAGCCTTGAAAACACTGGGGTATTGGATTCATTTGGGAATTCTTTTGTAAATTGATTGTGATTCTAGTGGAACCCTAAGTTGAGACTTAGGAGAAAGTGGACGTAGGCAAAAGTTGGCCGAACCACTATGAATCGCACGTGTTGCCAACGATTCTAGGAATTTCAATATCTTTTTAATTTATGATTGTAATTATTTTTATTAATTACATTATATTGTAAAATTCTATTAGAGTTAACACTTTATGTTTTTAATTTTGATTTTTTATATAACTATTAATATATTGAATACAAAAACTAAGATTATTCAATTCAAAAGGAAGCAATTTCCAGTGCAATTATGTTTTGAAATAACTGTAAATAAGGCACAGGACAAATAATATCAAATTTAGAAGTATACTTGCCAGAAGATGTTTTTCACATGGATAACTATATATTGTATTATCAAGAGGGATTTCAAGTTCAACAACAATAATATTAATTAAAAAAGATGATTTAAAAAAGAAAGAATCAACATATATAAAAAAATGTTGTCTATAAAGAGGTCTTGCTATTAAATAAATAAATAAACATTTGATCTTATTTTTTTATAAATGAATGGATGAAAACATTATATAAACAATATTTTAAATAAGTACATAATGCTTAAATATCAAATATTAATTTAAAATTATATAAAATATTATAATGATAAAAAATTCAAAAACATAAAATATAAAATTATTACAAATGACGGGTCAAAAAAATTATCCTAACGTGCAACACATGTTATGAAACTCTAGTATTCTTAAATTTGACAACTTATTTATTAATCTTTAAGGGCATTATGGTCAAATAATATACTAGTCAAAATAAGCTTTTTAATATTACGTAATCCAAAATAAAACAATTAAAAGAAAACAAAAGAAATATATAATAAATACACCTTGAAATTCACCTATTATTTACTTCCCCTATTTCATATATTAAATGTCATTTTAGAACAATATTTTTTTCATTAATTATGGTTCTATGAACAATATTTTTTTCATTAATTATGGTTCTATAAAATCAAGATAATGATAATTATTTTTTCTCTTTTAAATTAACAGGTATATTTTTTATTATTCTAAATTATAATTTATTTATTATTTTAATAAAATGATTGATATGATAAAGTTTTATTATACCTTTATTTTATCATCTTAAAAATTGAAAATACAATTAATATAATTAAAGTAAAAATGTAATACAAAAATATATTTAAATTTATTTTTTCAACGAAAATAATTAATATTTTTTTAAATTCAAGGCGGTTACCAATTTGTAAGGAAGGTTATGTTTTATCCATATTTCAAAAAAATATTTTTTTTCAATTTTATTATTGTATTAATTTTTCTTTTCACTTTTTTGTAGTGAAAAGTAATTTTGTCAATTACAATTATTTTTTATTAAAATCAAGTTTATTTAATAATTTTTCTTGGAATTAATTTGAAAGAATCTTTTGGAAAAATTGAATTGATTTGCAAATAAAATTTCATGCAATTTTAAGATTTATAAATTAAACACATTTGTTTAAGATTTATAAATATATTTAATGCAATTTTAAGAAATATATTTAAACTAAAAATTCTTTTAATATCTCTGTAGAATAATCTTAAACGATTGAAGTTTCAAATACATACGGTGAGAGTAAATTGCAGAGCATTGAATGGCTCAACTCAGCAATTAATTCGATGTTGAAATCTGATAAGAGAAAAGTAGTACTACTCCATACTAAGGACCGTTAGATACGTAAAGAGGAGTCAAAAACAAAAACCAACCATTCCAACAAAGGCATGCACGTTAAGGCCAACCTTTTTAACCTAATAGCCCTCTCCCAAAATTATACTCGACTCACTTGCCTTGATTCGGTTTCGTTTTCTTAGATAAAATTATGGATAGGTATTAGCTATTTTAATAGTGGTTATTGATCAAACCGAACAGAAATAAAAATAATAAAATATTTTATTTATTCTAAATTATAATTGTATCGTATTGATTAATTCAATTTATATATAATCACGTAAATCATATCTAAATAAGTTTTATCGATATATATTATGCAATTTTCTCAAAATAAATATCATGATTACCGTGTGATTAGAAGCAAGATTATTTAGAGGATTAATTTATTTCTAAGTATGATTTAAAAATATATTATTTTAATTTTTGATATTTATTTTATTACCGATCTTTTTACCATTATTAGTTACTGTTACCATCACCACCAATTACCGTAGGTCACTGCCATTGCCACCACCAGTCGTTATTATAACACCACCATACACTTTCTTCTTCTTCTTCTTCTCAAGTCTTCTTCTTCTTTTTCTTGTTCTTGTTTTACTTATTCATATTTTTGTATAAAATCAAAAAAGAAAAAAATTACATCTATGTTCTTCTTATCATGTTAATTTTGTTGATTATCTTTATCTTAATTTTAAATATTTTTTATTATTTTTTATTTATTTATTTTTCATTGTTGTATCATATAATATATATAATAGATAAATATATTTACAACATATCTTACAGTATATATGATAAAAAATATATTTATTTATCATATATATTATATAATAAATAGTGGTAAATTAGAATTTTGCAGTATTGAAATATTAAAAACTGAATAATAAATCGTGTAAATAAAAATTGAATTATTTATTTAAATTTTTGTATATTTATGGATTTTGTATTTTAAAATTTATTATTTATTTATGTTTTTTGTTATTTTTTATTTTTTAAAATTTTAATTTTTTTGTGATGATTGAAGGACAGCGAGCCACACCCAATGATCAGGGGTGGCTAATGATCAAACTAGGCTAGTGATAGTTGAAAGTGACCGATAGGATTCGAAGATGATACATGTTAGGGTTAGAATTTTTGTTTTACTATAAAGGAAAAAGACATATTTAATAATTTTAAATTTTATTTGATCAAATATTATATAATTTTAAACTCTCTTAAAAATTGATTTTCTTTAAACTATAAAACTAAGAAGTAATATTTTTTCTAATTCTCTGCAGAAAGAGTATTAACATTAGCAAATAGTGGTCGGTATTTTATGAAAATGCGAAGAACAGGATACCATGTAAAAGAAACAAATAACAACTTCCAACTTTATGACCAGCCAGTAGATAGTGTTGTATACACAGTCAATGCCTGAACCTCCTTAATGGTGTTGTATAGCAATGTACTAAATGTTTACTAATAAATAATACCTATCTTGCATCTCCTTCAATTTTCTATGTTTTTCAAATTTGAATTGAATCAATTTTGATAATTAATTATTTTTCTACATTTATTTTTCATGATTTTTTAGATTGATATTAGATATTGGATGCATAAATAATAAAAAAAAGCTTAAATTGTCACTAATTAATAATTAATAATTGAGTGAATTAGGTAAACGTCATCACCCATTGATCACTACCCGACACCAATATTTGCTGACATTACTATTCAATTGTTGGATTTTTGTCAAATCTCTTTTAAAAAAATAAAAACTCAAAAATTAAAAAATAGTAAAAAAAAATTTTAAAATAAAATATCAATAAAAATATAAAAACTTTAAACATAAATTATTACTTTTATTTACTAAATTTATCATTTACATTTTTTGAAATTTCAGATATATATATTTTCTATTATATATTATATGATATATATGATAGATAAATATATTTATCACTATAATATATATAATAAATAATTTATCAACTATACTATACAACATAGCTTTTTATAATATATATCACATTATATATGTTGGATTAATTTTTTGGGTTAATCACGGGAATACAATAATGAAGGAAAATATTTCTAAAATTATGGAACACACGTAAAGTATTTGTAAAATTGACCTTTTAACTTTTCTTCTTTTTAAAACTATTCTTTTAAGTTTTTTTATTTTCAAAAATACCGTTTTTTCATTTTCATATATTTTTTAGTTTTTATTTTTTAATATATAATATTTTATTTCTAATAAGAATGTATTTTGAAATTAAAAATTATTAAAATATAAAAGGTATATTATTCTAAATTAATAGTGAAAAACATTAATTTAAAATTTTGATATCAAATATTCAAAATATACATATCAAATACTTAGTATATGCTAAAATAATATCGTTTCAGTATCTATTAAGTATATTATATGCATATGATACCCTTTTCCATGATTTTCCAAAAAATCTGTATTTTTGAAAATAATTTTTAAAATTCTGAATTTCTACAAAACAACCTCATTTTTCTGTATTCCTGTAATTTTTCAAATGTCGTATTTTTATAAAAAAAAAACCTAATTTCTTCTCATGGAGGCTTAAATCAATTCAATCCCATTTGAGTTTTGACCCATTACAAGTCCAAACCCAAGCCCATGATTTGCAAATCAAATCTCGGAAGATTCTTGCTTACTTGTGAAACACTTTACTTGCTTGTAAGTGCTTGCTTGCCAAGATGTTTGCTTGCTTGTCAAACACATTTGCCTATAAATATGCATTTAATCTTTACTTGTAAAGCATGGAAGGAAAAGCCAAAGGAAGGAAAACTTGCTTTGTTGAAAAATTTAAGAGTTTAGGAAATTTAATTTTCTAAAAAGGTTGGGAAGTGACAAAATAATGAAATTATAATTATTAGATTAGGAAACACCTTGTTAGCCATTATTTTGATTGAATCTTTATGTACCTACTATTTAATATAGTGAAAGAATATCCAGATTTTATCTTATTGATGTAACCCAAAATTAAGAGTGAATCACGTTAAATATTTGGTGTCCTTTTTTAATCAAAATTTTTTGCTTTTATCTTATCTAAATTTATTTGTTACACCTAACAAGTGGTATCAGAGATTTGGTACTATTCAATAAATATTGTTCAGCGGGTTATATGGTGAAATTTTTAAGAAGGCCCATTTTGTCAAATTTTAACATTCTCCTTTCATTTTTGAGATTGGTTTTCTCAAATTTGATTTATTTTTGAAAAAATTGGAGGTGAAAATAAGTAAAATAGTTAATTTAAATGGCATGAACTACTACATATGGTGAAGCAAGATGAAGCATCTCTTAATGGTCATGAAGATGCATCTGTCGATATTTTCTATAGCTAAACTAGAGTATATGTCCAATGATGAATGAGAATTTGAGCATAAGCGAATATGTGGTTATATGTAAAAATTTATCGATGATAATGTATATAATCACATTTTCAATGATACTCATATAAGAACATTATGGAATAAGTTAGAACAATTATATACCTTAAAGATTGGTAACAATAAATTATTTTATTTGACAAAGTTGATGCAAGTGAAATACTAGAAAGGTACTTATATGGCTGATCACTTGAACAATATGGAAGGGATCATGGATTAATTATCAATAATGTGCATAAAGTTTGATGATAAAGTAATTGTTTTGATGATATTAACTTTTTTACCAAAATCCTGGGAGACTTTGAAAGTTTCACTAACAAATACTATATAGATTGGTGTAGTAAATATGGAGTATATTAAAAGAGCATTTTAAATGAAGAGATGAGATGCAAAGCATAGAATTTGGCCCTTTCATCATAGTTCTAATTACATAAAATATAGGAAAAGTCAATTTAGAGGTTTAAAGCCTAAAGAAAAAAGTGGAGGGAAGTCAAACAAATATGCAAATATCGAGTGTCATTATTGTAGGAATAAAGGTCACATCAAGAAATTGTATCAGAAATTTAAGAAAGACCAAGAGAAGAATAAAGATAAAGATGTGAAGAAAGAAAATAATGATGATGAACAGAGTAACATTGTTGAATTTAACATTGTTATTGATACTGAAATAGTCAGTTTAGCAACCCAATAAACTAGTTAGGTGATTGATAATGGAGCTATCATTCTTGTTATATCTCATAAATAATTTTTCTTATCTTATATATTAGGAGATTTTAGTATTGTTAAGATGGAAAATGAAAATCTATCAAAATAGTTGGCAAAGGAGATATATTTTTGGAGACAAAGAATTGTACAAGACTACTATTGAGAGATATCAAGCATATTCCTGATATATGCCTAAATCTAATTTCTATAGGCAAGTTGGAGGATGAAGGCTTTTGAAATACATTTAAAAATAGAAAATAAAAACTCACTAAAGGCTCATTGGTAGTGGTTAGAGATCAGATAGAATTAAGATTGTACTTGATGCAAGCAAAGCTCTCTAATGATGTTGTAAATGCAATGGAGACTGATGATGCAACTGAACTATGACATAGAAGACTTGGTCATATTGGTGAGAAAGGGATGACTCAACTTATGAAAAAGAATGTATTATCTAGTTTAAACTACATTCATTTGAAGAAATGTGTAGACCATCTAGTAGGGAAGAAAGATAGAGTTTCTATCAAATGTTCCCCTCCTTCTAAAATGAAGAATGTACTAAATTTGATTTACTCAGATTTATATGAACCATTACTTAAATCACTTAGTAATGTGTTATACTTTATGACTTTCATTGATGATCATTCTAGAAAGGCATGGGCCTATACTCTGAAGTACAAAGATTAAGTACTAGATGTGTTCAAACAATTTCATACCTCAATTAAAAGATAAACTAGGAAGAAGCTGAAGTACATTCAGATAGATAATAGTGGAGGTTCATACAAATGATCAACAATGTCACACCCAGCCCATACCCAGGAGGACATGCTCCCGTAGCACAGACAACGGCCCCCAGAAGAAGACCAGTGCCTGCACTACCAGGGATACATCATGTAGACGTCGTATAGGGACACGACTCTAAGCGTAATGGTGGTCGTGCGACGGAACAACGTGATGCGCAAATATATACCCAGGATAAACTTATCATACATTTAAGCAACATACGATAACAGGCCATACTGTATGTCATATATATATAAACCTGTTTTACAATATGTGAGTGTGTACATAATACCACTAAAAGCTATTCAATAAACACATGACTACTGCCACCCTAGCTATATAACAAAAAGGAGCCGGAGTATGCCTCAGAAGTCTCGTACCACGTCGAGATCAGTTCGTCTCAGCTGACGACCTCTAATCCTTCTCTGAACGCTCCCCCGTAGGCTCTGAACCTACGTTCATCAAATGACAAATGCTGAGATAAACTCAGTGGTGCTAGCAACACATATAAACAATCATGCAACATATGGCAATTCATCATAAACATCTTATGCAATGCAAATGTCAATGCTTCCGACATTCTCCCTCATCCTTCCTTCTTTCATTCACTCTTATTTTCCTATCATTGTGCACATTCCTTTTGCACACACTGGATCCCGATAGGTACCGGTACTCATCTCCCGTAGGAGGCCATTTAACTATGGAGTGCTCTGCACTCGATCCTACTATAGGTCTCGAGACTCATCTCCCATCTCAGGAGGTCATATATCTAATGATTCCCGAAGGAATCCCATTATCATACATTGATCCAGTGTGCCCAGAACTGAGCTTTACCCTTATTACTCACTTTCTTTTCTCTCTTCTTTCCTTCCTCATTCATCTCCATACATGTCAGCATGACATTAACATCAATTCATCATAGACACAAAAGCTTGGATAATTCATCGCATTATCAAACAAAGAAAACATCAATCCAAGCATCATAACAATAATCATGCATATAGCTCGTCTCTAAGAATAAAATACAAGATAGAAAGGCAAGCCTGGACTTGGTTTAAGTCTCCAGGCAATAGAAACAAGCCGATAGTGGCTAAAAACATAAAACTAGCACTAACCTGAAAATCAAGCTACTTCTAGCTTAAGCCGGTGATCTTGTCTTTACTCGTGTCTAGCTTCTATCTCGCGTTCTCAGACACTAGAGATGCTTAGAATCTTTAAGTAGGAGTTTTGGTAGGGTTTAGGGTGTTTTAACTTAAAGAAGAAGGAAAGAATTAAGGGAAAACCGTAGGTTTCTAACCCTTAAAAAGTCAATATAACGTCGCGTACGGCCGTACGGTTATTGGTACGCCCGTACCGACCTAAAACTTCTGACAAACCCAATTTCCTGTGAGCAACGGTACGCCCGTACCCCATTTGGTACGCCCATACGTACTCAAGGTTACTGACAAACTAAAATTCCTGCGAGCTTACGTCCGGCCGTACCACCCTTTGGTACGCCCGTACGCCCTCCAGGACCTAAAATCCTTGTACTTCCCCTGTCTCGTACGACCATACAGCCAAGCCGTACGCCCGTACCACTCCCTAAACTCCCATAACATGCCTCTAGGCACTCTTATTTCCCTTGTACCTATCTCAATCATCCATACTAGACCTATAACACACTTCCAATGCATACCAAATCACATAAACACGCCGTCCCTCATCCAACCGAGAAGACACGCTCCTCAATAAGGCGACGACACACAAGTCAAGCACATAACAATTCATAACAACACATATACGCACAAGTACAATACCATCATTACACGTTCATACACATCACATAAATGCGTAACTCCTAGGGTCTCTAGTGTGGGTGTAACAAACCAAATGATGGTGAATACCAAAACTCCTAATGAAATTGAACCAGAGGATGATGATGGTGTTCACATTCAAGCACCAACACTTATGAATTCTCTAATCATATTAAGATGATTTAATAGAAATAGACAACCTTCTACCAAATATCCAATTGATCAGTATGTGATGCTGATTGATGAGGGAGCTTTGATAAAACTATGAATGGTAAACATAATAAGAAGTGGATTCAAGCCATCTAAGATGAGATGAAATCCTTATATGAAAATAAACTTTTTAATTAGTGAAGTTGCCAGAAGATAAGAAAGCTTGGAAAAATAAATGGGTATTCAGAATCAAGCATGAAGAACACAATAACCATCCTCAATTCAAAGCTTAGTTAGTCATCAAAGGACTCAACCAAAGGAAGGGTATAAACTCTAATTATATTTTTTTACTGGTTATGAAAATGACATCCATATGTATTATGCTAAGGCTAGCTGCAAGTCTTAACCTTGAGGTTGAGCAAATGGATGTGAAAACTGCCTTCTTATATAGAGATTTAGAAGAAGAAATATACATAGAGCAGCAAAGGGGTTTAAAGAAAAAGGCAGAGAGGATTATGTTTACATATTAAAGAAAAGTTTGTATGAGTTGAAACAAGCACCAAGAAAGTGGTATAAGATAAAATACATATTTACATATTAAATACATAGATCACTATGTATTTATGAAGAAATTCTCTAATGATGATTTCATTATTTTATTACTCTATATGGATGATATGTTGATTATCAGATAAAATATTTCTAAAATCATAGTCTAAAGAAATAATTAAGCAAATCTTTTGCCATAAAAGTCTTAAGATCAACAAAATAGATTCTTGGCATGAAGATTATAGGAGATAAAAATACCAAGAAGTTATGGTTGTTATAAGAGAAGTACATTGAAAAGCTACTTCAAAGGTTTAATGTGGACAAAGCTAAAACAATTAGTTGTCTTCTTGCCAATCACTTTAAATTAAGTTCCAAAGGGTGTTCTACAAATAAAGAGAAGGAAGAAATGTCCAGAATTCTATATGCGTCAATAGTTGGAAGTTTAATGTATGTTATGGTATATACTTGACTAGATATTGCTTACTTAGTTAAGATGGTAAGTTGATTCCTTGCAAATCTTAGAAAGGAATGTTGGGTTGTGGTTAAGTGGATTTTCAATTATCTATATGGAATATCCAAAATATGTCTATATTTTGGAGAAGTAAAGTCTATGTTAACTTGTTATGTAGATGCGTATATGCTTGGAGATATTGAATCAATAAAGTCTACATCAGGTTACCTTATTACTTTTACAAAGGGAGTTATGTCATGGTAATCAAAGTTATAAAAGTGTGTTGCACTTTCTATAACTAAAGCAAAGTTTATAGCAATTATAGAAGCTTGTAAAGAATTACTATGGATGAAGAAATTCTTCATCTAACTGGGCTTTAGGCAAGAAAAGTATCAATTATTTTATGATAGTTAAAGTGTTGTTCATCTTAATAAGAATGTCTCTTTCTAGGGATGAGCAAAACTCAGTTCAAACCGAAAAAATTGACTAAATTGAACCAAAATTTCAAATTAGTTCAGTTTTATTATTTTCAATTGGGTTTCAATTTTAAACTTTTAAATTTTAAGTTAGTTCATTTTGGTTCAATTTTAGAAGCAAAAAATCAAGTGAAAATTGAATTGATTAATATATTTAAATAGTACATTATAAAAATATATTGTATTTTTAATATGGACTAGCGATAAATGACTTCATATTTGTTTGGATAATTAAGGGTTCGATCCATACCAAGCATACCTTCTTTATGTTTACTTTTGTATGTTAAAAACAATATGCTGGTAGTTGGAGTCAAACTAGTGGCCTTCAATCATGCATAAGGAAGCCTTACCAATGGACCAAGGTTAAATTTTAAATTTATTTAACAAAAATATAAATATATAATAGATTTTTGGTTATACATGAAAAAATCCAAACCATTTTGGTGTAATTCAATTTTTACCTCCTTTGATTTGGTTTTGGTTAAAAAATTTAAAAGAATTTTGATTTCAATTTTTTGATTTCAACTCAATTTAAAAACTAAACCGGCCATTGCTCACCCTTAACTCTTTCCACTCACGATCAAAGCATATTGATATGAGATATCATTGGATTAGATATATGATGAAGATGAAGTAACTACAACTGAAAAAGATCCATATTGATGAAAATGGATCAGATATATTTATGAAGACTCTACTAAGAGGAAAGTTTGAATATTGCAACTTAGCAACATGAATGATAAAGCCCTCTATGTAATTGGAAAGGGAAGATTTGTTGGATTAATTCCTCCTCATGGAGGCTCAATCAATTCAATCGCATTTGAGTCCAAGCCCATTACAAGTCCAAACCCAAGCCTCATGATTTGCAAATCAAATCTTGGAAGATTCTTGCTTGCTTTTGAAGCACTTTGCTTGTCAAGCACCTTTGCCTATAAATAGACATTTACTCTTCACTTGTAAAGTATGCAAGGAGAAGTTAAAGTAAAAGAAAAAGAAAAGGAAAACTTGCTTTGATTCAAAATTTGAGAGCTTAGGAAATTTAATTTTCTTAAAGATTTGGGAAGTAGCAAAATAGTGAAAGTATCATTTTTAGATTGGGAAACACCTTATGAACCACTATTTTGGTTTAATCTTTATGCATCTACTATTTAATATAGTGAAAGAATATTTGGATTTTGTCTCATGGATGTAGCCAAAATTAAGGGTGAATTAAATTTTTGATGTCCATTTTAATCATTTTTTGTTTTTTATCTCGTCTAAATTTATCTATTGCACCCAACATTATATAATAATAAATACATTTATCTACCATATATATTATATAATATATATCATTAAATAAATTTATCTACCAGATATGTCATATCATATATATTAGTAAATAAATTTATCTATCATATAACAATAAATAAACAACAAATAAATTATAAATAGTACATATTTAAGATTAAAAATAATTAAAAATTAAAAAAGATAACAAAAAAAGAAAAAGAAGAAGAATAAGGGAGGAGGAGACTAACGATAACAACAATGTTAGCAACGATAGTGACGATAATGGCGGCATGATGATACTAATGCAATAACAATGATGAATAAGATTAGAAGTTTCTAATATTAATGGTGATCAGGGTTAGAAAATATTTGTGTTTATGATTAAAAAAATAAAATATTTAAAAGGAATAATAAAAAAAGTAAATGTATAAATAAATATGATAAAAATTTAAATTAAAAATTAAAATGACATTTTCTTAAAATTAAATTTCAAAAAGTGTCATTCTCCTAAGGATATTTGTTAGGCCCTAGGTTTTGAGTGTTGTATCACGTGTGAGTCAATTTAAGTTATTTGCAATTTTCTAAGTGTTTTTGTATTTGGTACGGGCGTACCACTCTTGGTACGGGCGTACCAACTGTTGTATGTAAAGTGGTACGACCACACGGCTGGGCGTACCAAGTGTTTATTGTTTCACTGGTTTTGGTACGGGCGTACCATTGGTTGGTACGACCGTACGTTAACTCGCAGGAATTTAGTTTGTCAGTAAACCTGTTTCGGTACCGGCGTACCAATGTGTGGTACGGTCGTACGCGAACTCGTAGGAAAATTTGTTTGTCAGGAAACTTAGGTTGGTACGGGCGTACCAAGTGATGGTACGGTCGTACCACAGTTCCCTCACATTTTCCAACAGCTAGTTTTGAATCTGTACGGGCGGACAAATACTGTACGGCCGTACGCGTCTTAGAAATTAGGTTTTAAAGTCTAAAAAATGGCTAGTTTCATAAGAATAACTTTCATATTTTTTTAGCTAATGAAAATACAATCATAGAGCATCTGTTCTTGAGCTATTCTCACCAGTTACAAGTAAGTTTTAAGCTTGTTTCCTCATTTGCTCTTTGTGTATTATTGTAATCATTGTGGGGTTGGTATGAGATTAATCCATTGGGGATTATTGTATTTGAGTTGTTTGTAAGGATTGAAATTGTAAAGGTTAGAGTGTAAACCTTGAAAACACT
>CANYBF011445861.1:0-11359 GCA_948192965.1 Dalechampia spathulata | reverse complement strand
TGAGAATTTGACATTTATTTAAATAAAAACTAATACGTTAAGGATGAAATGTGCTTGCCAATTGATCATTTCAGCTATGTCATAATTTTAGTGCAAATGTCATTCTCAGTGAATGAATTAACCAACCAAATGAACTACTGATAAGAATCATGAAAATTATGTCCACCAAATTCTCAACATAACAAAAATCAAAATATCCTAAAGTCTGTCCAATTAAATTCCTTGAATCAAGAGAAATTAAATTCAAGGCTTTAATCATAGTTGCAAAAAAGGAAATAATTATAGTATTTTAATATCCTAAAGTCTGTTAGTTGCAAAAATCACAGGTAATAATGATATTTTAGAAAAATTATTAAATTTTAAATAACATTCTTAATTTATGTATTTTAGTAAGATTATCTAATTTATGTATTCTAGAATGATAATTAAAAAGAGATAGAGAGAGTATTTTAGTAAGATTATCTAATATTCATAACCAAAACTCTAAACCTTAATTTGAAACAAAGTAAAAAAAAAAACATTATGATAAATTTTTTACATTATCAATTTTTATAAAAAAATCAATATCATTTAATTCTTTTGAAAAATTTAAATTTTAATAAATTATTTATGCTAGTAATTTTTTCTTTTTATAAAAAAAGTTACGTTACAGCTCTTCTAATCTAATAAAAATATTGCACTATTAAAAATAAGTTTTTTTCTGAAAAATAAAAAAATTGATTCTTCCATATTGAAAAATCAAATATTCTTTGATATTTATTTTTGAAGAGATAAAAAATAATCAAATATATATTTATGTAGTCTTGATTATTTTGAATATTTGATCAAAAAATTTTTAAAAATTTAAAATATGCATCTTTCTGGTAGATAATTACGTATGAAAAAAGGATAAACAAAAATACTTGCTATAAAAATTAAAAATAATAAACACTTATAAAAAGATAACGAAAGAAACCTTTTATTTCAATCCAAATATTAATATTTCATTAATTATTGTCAATGCAAAACTGTCCCAAAGTCCTTGCAAAATAAAAATGAAGATCATTCCCGTGATTCAAATCGAGAACCGAAGGCAGCCATTACAATCATTTTTTAAACAGAATCTGTATCATCAGACTACAATATCATAACCATTACAATCATCAAACTGATCTTTGTTGTAATTTTCAAGAAGGCCACACCTTTTATTTCATTTAAATAAAGCAATAAATAAAGTGTTTAAATAAATTAAATATTCTGATTATTACACTCGGCTAGAACCACCGCCTTCAGAATCATCATTTATAGGATAGAAATAGCAAGTTTTCGACATAAAGCTTTACCTGCCAGACACCCTTCCAATAGAACTCTAGTAAATGGAAGGAAGGGAAAAGGAGCAGCACTCAGGAATGGTAGGAAGCTCCCGCCACCTACCTAATAATCACTTTTCATCTTGTTCAAATGAATCAAAATCAACTCCAAGTCTTTTTACCTTATGCACATTCAGCACTTGAAATGCCAATCACAATCTCGTAATGCATCGTTCGTTTGTTCATTCATCTTCCTCGTCGACAAATGAAAATGAGAAAGGATGGAATTTGTAGCCATCTCCCTCGTAGAACTTGTTTTGGAATTCCACCCAGTGAAGACGCAATGCGTGTAGGAAGGCGCTGAGAGTTTCCATCACCAGCAACACACCAATAGTCGCAAAAACAAAGACGATGATGCCGACAATGAGGATGATCACATTGTTGAACCTGTGGGATTGGTAAAGCAATGTCATTAATCCTCCTCATTCATATAATTCCACTTTCATGTTTTTGATAATTACTACATGCCAAGTAGGATGTCCGACTCCCATGTCAATTTAAGTCATTTGACCTGGAAAGTCGGACAGGATTGCCAAAGACCTATCGTATTTTTTGACATGTAATGATAAGGAAACATATTATGCTAATTGGTTAATTACACAAGAAACATCAGAAAATCTAACATACCCCCAAGCAAGTAGAAGAACCTTCTCGTAGAACACACTCGACAGTTCTGAGTGGGCAAGACTGCAAAAATAAAGATATAGGTAAAGCCTACGATCAGTACTCATTTAAAAAGCAGCAGATGAATATGTAAATAAAAAGAAAGTGATGAGAAGTTGACCATACAGAACCAAAAATTTGGAATTTATAAAGGAAACCCATACTGCAATTTGACACCCAGTAACAACCATAAACGTGTGAAATAATTTGTGGATATTCACAATCAATGTTCATCAGCCCAGTATGATAAGTCTGAGCAGTGTAACACAATCAGACTGATCTTACCTAGGCTCAATGATTGGTCAAAGATTTGAATTAGGTTGAACTGTAAGTTTGATTTTCTAGTATATACCTGAGTGCCCATAGACGAAGGTATGAAGCTGTGTTTGAGACTGCTCCAAGTACGAACTCAATGGTATGGATCAATTGATGCACAAAAACTTCACTAAATTCAAATTCCTCATGACCATGAGAATCATGGCTTGCCTCCACCTGAAGAGACTCTTCGGTGCTTGGAAGTGGCGCATATGATTGGCCTTGGTGCCTCTGAAGACAAAATTCAGCAGCAATGGAAAGCGAACTAGCTATCATTAGGCGTGTAATGCTAAAAACAAGCAAGACACTTACAGATGGAAAATTAAAGCTTACATCTTGGTGTTGTTTCTTCAAAAGAAATGGCTTTGGAAGCAGCATCCATGGTACAGAAACAAGAGCAAGTAATAGTAGAACAAGCTGAGAAGACATGTCCGCAGAAGACATTAGAATTGCAATCTTACATGGTCGTGTATCAGAAATTTGAAAGTGAGAAGTACAAAGGAGATAGGACCAACCTGAGCTGTTTTTTGCCCTGCGAAAAGTTGGTTTTCTCCCAATTCATCAGTTGGACTCAAAAACATGTATATCATTACATGGTATAAATCAACTTGTGAACCCGTGCTCCATTTAACAATTATAAGGAGTGACAAATAGCCAAACAAGGCGTTCAAGAATATCATTTGAGGAATAAACTGAAACCTGAAAAAAAGTACAAGAAAATAGCAGCAAGAATGAATTACTTAACTACCATCCCAAATCCAGATGCTAACTTGAAAACAATGAAACATCTAAAATGCATGTGAACTCACCATACATTCAAGCTATTCCTAAAATATAATGCATTGAAGAAACTCAATATAATTCCAAGATTCATTTGAGCAACTCCGAGAAGGATGGACATTTTCATCTTCAGAGAGTTGAGAAATGGCAGCTCGCTGCGTGTGCCATGCCAAGCAGGATCCACGCCAAATGGATAAGTTGGGCCCACCTTAATCAATCCTTCAGTAGTAGCATCTCTGGGAAAAATTTATGAACAAATTTAAATCATATGAAAATGAAACCATAGAATGTATAAAACACTATATCTAGATACCTGCAAGAAAAATCACGGCAAGCATATGCTGAGCGTCCAAAGAGCTCAAAGGGGACTGAGAAGAACTCATTATAGATCAAACCAGTATAAATTGAGAAAAGGGACATCAACAAGATAACATATCGACCACCAAATGTCATTTCAGTGATATCCCCGAGTTTCTGTATTCAATAAGAGAAAACATTTCATTACAATTGAGAACCATGATCATTTTCGAAACATTTATGAACAGATTGATGAAAGGTGAAAGAGCATGTGAAATTTGATGAGCGCAAGGTAATGAAATAATAAAAATGAACCTACACATGAAATACATAAATTGCCTGGCTAGTGTTAACTGTTCACAAGGAGATCACCTGGCCAGAAAGTTTCTTTTCTCTGATTATAAAGACTAAAGTAGCAAGTAACAAACATATTCCATGTCCCCAATCGCCAAACATGACAGCAAAAAGAAAAGGGAATGTGACGACAGTGAATACACCAGGATTTGCTTCTTGATACTTGGCCACCCTGCAATCAAATGGAACAAAAGGCATCTCTCTTTAATCAATAATTTTACTTGGCACATGAAATTAAGGAAAAGGAGAACATTTATGGAAAAATGGGTACATAAATGCCTGCCTGTTCAAAATATGTATGCAGGTTAAATGCATGATGCTACGAAATCATAGATGTAACTTGTTGGGTTACACCAATTTATCATTATTACATAATATTTATCATAAAAACCAAGAAGTGGTACCATCAAATTGGATTGCATTTCCTATCTGGAAGACTTATTAGCAACTGATGTTATCACTCCTCTAACTACATGCTCTATGAACAACAGAGTACAAGTGAAAAGCAAGATATGCTGGATTAAATGAGAAAATCATATAAGGATCAAATTACTATGGCAATCTAATTTATTCACCAGAGTCTAGCAAGAGAATAATTTAGACAAGAACTCACCCATATGCATCAACAATTTCTTGGAAAGCAGAGGTAAACTTATTTGTGCGAAAATATGTAGGTGGTGAATCCTTTGTGTGTAACACCTGGAAAATTGAACCAACCTGCGAGTTGGAATCAAATGAAGCTCGCTGCAATGCTTCCTGAATCTGCACATATCACTAGTCAAAGTTCAGTCATTTGTAATCCCAAGCAGCATTACATTGTACATGCTGGTGGAAAATTTGCAGCAAACTAAATCCTATAGATTTACCTGCTTTGAAGCAAAAACAGGGCTCCACCCTTCAGCAACAAGGCACTTCTTTGTCACATCAAGACTAAGCATGTTCAGAGTGTGGTAGATGGATTTCTCCTTCATTACCTTCAAGAGTTAAAAGAATAATATGAACTCTTGTAATCCAATTAAAGCAAAAGAAAATCTCATATGCTCTCAAATTGATGCAGAACTGTACTGCATGAGAAAGTAAATACCTAGAAAACGTTACATGAAAATAAAGAAGAAAAGTATGTTCACATAACCCTTGATGTGTTTACACCCAACCCAATCAAGAATAGAAACAATGATAACATATAACCAATTTTGTTCAGATGAAATTCATCATATATTTTTGTTCATTCTTTTTTCCTTAAACTGGAAACTGGAGAAAGGGGTTGAAGTAGGTCCACAGGGATTTTATATAATAATCACTTTTACAGGCGACCAGGTTGCATTTCAACAAGTTCATAGTATTTTGAGTATAATTCAGTAAGTTGATAAATTTTGATTAATATCAAAATGGTATAAAAGAACTGCCAACTTGATTGTCATAGCTACGATTGATACTTAGTATGAATGAGAGGAGAATATAAACACAAATTCAAGCATATTCAACTGGTAAGCATGGCATCATTTTGGAATAAGAAAATAGTAGAATTTCACAAGGATGCGGTAAAAGAGAAAAGTTAGCTTGTTCTCCAATTTATGTATGTATATATATGCGGTGCATGGATATGAGCGGACCATAGAGTTCCACTGTGGAAATTGATCACTAATAGTCTTCAACAAATTGCTCCTGTGAAGTAATCCAGAATCTATGGTTGTCTTCAATTCTGAGAGTCTTCCAGAGACCTGAAATGGAAGTATTGATAGATAGTACACCAGATCAAAAGGTTACAAAATATGTTAACAATTGCGATCATACAGCAATCATCAAAGATGATGTGCACCAAAAAAAAAAAAAATCATTTGCCTCAACAGCTATACCTCAGTGATCATCTGGTTTTGCTTGCCAAGATCCTCAGAGAAAGAATATCGATTTGCCCCAAAAGCTTCACAAATTTTGAGTATTTTTGTTTTAGCTTTTTCTCCAGAAAAGAAAACAACAAATACATTCTTCTCAACCTGTAAATAAACATTCAGAATTAAATGATCCAATTGTCTTTTCAGTCAAACATCCTCCATATAAAATATAAGACCACCACCAGCCTTGCTCGAAGACTAGAAATGTCCATTAAATTCAAAAAAAAAAAAAAAACCTATGGTACACAGTTATTAAAAAATGTGAGAACTCATGAGCATTAGCATAAATTGTTTAGTCCAATTGTTTGGTAAAACTACTAGTCCAAGAAGCTGAGTCCTTGTAAGGTAAAACCATTGTTAACATTTCCTGATAACCTTTTTCTTCTTCCCTAAAATCAATTCTAAATAAAGGGAGTTGGAGCTGTACATACAGTACCTATCACATCATCTAACAGGCTTACTAGCAGAACAAATCTTTTCAATGAAAACATTCAGCTATTGATTAATGAACAGACTTGGAAAAACTAACCTTCTCCCCTGAAACAGGATCAGTCACAGCCTCGTCAATAGCAGCCTGCCTAAGAAAAACATTGCCTCTTGTAGCACGGAAAATAATCCTCTCAAATGCTACAGACTTGTCTTTAGGAACAAGACCAGTTAGAAATCCCAACTTCACTTGCTTTGATGAATCAGTTGATTTTTCCTAAGAGAACCACCAATAAGGTCAAAATGCCACAACTAAAATTAGGATGCAAAGATACACAGAACACCATAAATATGCATACTTGATCTCCTAACAGTGGCGTCTCCAGTGATTCTTCACCAGCTTGCTGTGATTCCATTTCTGTCTGCTGAGAAGTTGCACTACTCAATGCTGAAGCAAAAAATTCACCAGCCTAACAAAAAGAAGATTAAAGCCTGTTTAGTAATACAAAGCATTCTATTTCCAATTTATAGATTTTTTTCCCTTTTCAAGTTATCAGAGGTTTTCTTTTCCAAATGGAAAAATCAATACTTATATATACATTTATATATAAATTTGGTTATGCATATTTCTAGTATTCAATTTTACCCCTTTATTATAGGGCTTTTATGAAGCCTTTTTACATTGAGCACTACTGCATCTCTATGAGAAATCAACTCTATAACATATCGTTAACAACTAGTTGAAGTAATAAATCTCTAGTTCTAAACCATGCTGCTTGAAGAGGTGGTTAAAACTAAATCTGATCAAAATGGTGGCAAATTCAGGATTTTTGGAAAAAAATATGAAGGCTTCCTAAACAATGAAAAATATGGACCCATACCTTCTCGAGAACAAGCTTATATTCTATAAGCTCATTATAAGTCCGTTGCAATTTTTCATTATTGGCATTCATTTCAACCAGTTCTGCTTCAAGCTCTCCAAGTTTTAACTAGCATGCCAAACAAAATGGAAGTGTTAAGAGCATGAAAAATATAAAAGATTTCTAGCAATGAAATCAACGTGTTGACCTACATCTAGCCCATCCATATCAATGTCAGTTCGTGTGGTTGACTTTGCTGAAGGTGACACACCAGCCTTATCCATTTGCTGCTTGAAGAAGCGTAACTTCCGAGCCATCTCTCCACATTTTTTGAGCTGAACAAAACAAAGAAAACAAACTAATGTTTGCACCACAAATTATAATAAGAGATACCATTGATAACAAGTGAAAGAACAAAATTTTCACAGCAGAACATGGCAAATACAGCATTCAAAACTAGTCCCTTCTTCACATGATCAATGATATTAAAGAATGAGAAGTAGCATGATATTTAAATGTTTCAAGAGAAACCAAATTCAATTATTAGAAAGCCATTTCCAACTTTGGTGCACACTAAGAGGACATTTTTGGAATAAATAGCATTCAAGAATTCAAATTCTTGCAAAATCATGTCATTTTTTTTAGCATGATTTCATTCTTACAAAATGCCTAATTTTCTATAGTTGAAAGGAAACAAATTTTAGTAATTATAAAGCTTGCCAAAAACAAAATATAACTATTAGCCGTCTGTCCAAATAATAGTTCTGTTAATTTCAAAATTTATAGTAAAGTCTCCTTAAAGTACTAGCAAGTAAACTAAATTCATTCAGTTTCCTCATTCACCCATTAACCGAGTTCATTTCGCACTATCCCTTATATATCTTTTACTACTTTTATTAAACAGAACAACCAACCACATGCAAAGTAAATGAATAAATCAATATACAATATATACCTGAGTAGCATAAGTTCTCTGAAATGGACTCTTATCGGAATTGAGCTGGAAAAATAATACATTGCCAAAAAAAAAAAGGATCAGAATCTGAATATCATGTATATCAATCAACGTAAACTAGTTCATCAACTAATTTAAACACCAGAATCACTTTGATCATGGGTAAATTTCAACTACTTTAAACGATTGAAGATGACAAAACAATTCAACCCTAGCAAGACACCAGACGAATCAGCAGTAACTATAATTTAGAAATAATTAGCTAAAATTCGAAGAGGAATTCTACTGACATCCTTAAATTGAATGAGACCTAGGTCGCCGAGATAAGAGACAGTGAGATGAGCGGACTCGATCGGGATAATCAGCTGCACCAATTGCATCGCCTCTGACCGGAGTAGATCCATCGGCGGACAGCAACCCATTTCTGCCTCCCTTCCTATCAAATCTTCTAGTTTTTTTTCTGATTAATCTGGAAAGATTGAAAAACAGACAGCGAGTGGTAGCTGGATTTATCTATCCTTGTACTGATTTCTAAATCTCTATGATTAGTTTTTATTTATTTATTTTAAATGAAAGGAGAGTAGAGAGATCATGATACGACAGCATAAAAGGTCGTTTTGGTGTTTTCGCTTCTGCTTGTTGCCAAAAAGGCTTCCACGTGGTGGACTATTTTGCCTGTTATATTTTTGTCTATTACAATTGTGCCAGTTTCCAGAAATTGCTTTCAATTTCACCCTCCAATTTAATGAAAACGGAATCATATGGAATCGAATAATATTTTTGTCTATTACAATTGTGCCAGTTTTAAGAAATTGCTTTCAATTTCACCCAATAAAAGCAGGATTATCCTAAAATCGAACCGAAATTTTTCTGAAATTTTTTAATGAATCGCCTATAATTTGCTATTTTCGATATAAATTTTTTAATATATTTAACTATATTTTTTAAAAATTTGTTACTTTATTACCCATATATAAGATAATGCTTTATCAATCCACACATATTACTTGCAATATGTTGTATTATCCATATATATACTTAAATCAAGTTTTATGATAGGTCAAATTTAATTAAGTTATTATTAAATTAAAATCAAATTGAATTTTTAAAATTTTTTCATATATTATTAAAAGAATTTAATTGAAATTGATAAATGTAAATTATAAAATAATTTATTTATTATTTTATTTAAAAATATAAAATAATTGTGAATAATTATAATAACTCACTAAAAAATTAACCAAAAATTATAATTTTAAATTAATATTGTAAATTTCATTCATATAATAATTATAAAAATTATAGATTGTATTTTGTGTTTTATAATAATGTCATTGCTCTTTATGATTTTATAAAAATAATAAATTTTCTATGTGAAAATAAGGGTTTTTTACAGAAATTCTATAATAAACTTGTACTAAACCTTATGCAAACTTGCAGTAAATTTTACGTTAAATATTAAAAAATATTATTTTTATAAATATTTTTAATAATTTATTATTTTTAAAAAGAACATAAAATTTTTAATATTTTTATTTGACAAATTTCAAAATTATATTGGTTTAGATTTCTCCATTTTCTTAATTCTTAAAGATAAGTATTATACATAATATGATTTATTGAATTTATGAATTAAGTAATTAGATCATCGTTTTTCCTTTTATTTTAACAAAGCTAAATACTCATCATCATTAGAAAAGAGACCAATCATGAACAAGCAATTGAAAAAAAAAAAAGGGATTTGATGTGAATTAAAAGTGAATAAAATAAATTTTATGTTTGGATATAATCAAACAATGTAACTTTATAAATTTATAAAATTTTTAAATTCTTTCCTCCAAATTTCTTTGAAAGAAAACGATTTATAAATTTAATAAAGATAAATAAAATATAGAACATATAAATATTAAATATGCTAAGTATTAGAATGAAATATTTCTAAAATACTTTTGATATTTTAAATTTCATAAAATCAAAAAATTTAAATTACATAATATTATGATATATATATTATTCTTAAATATATAAAATAAATAAAATATTTAATCAAATATATATATTCTATGAAATATCTATTCAAACTAAATTAAGATTATATTTTAATACTCTTGTTTTGGAAGAATGTGAATTTTCGTCTTTTTGCATGAGAAAATAATAATATAAGATACCATTAAATTCATAAAAGTTCATGAAAAAAAAATTAAAAAATTTATGAATTTTACAAAATTTCAAATTAATCAAAATTTACATAATTTAATAGATATATTAATTAAAATTTACATAATTTAATAGATGTATTAATTAAAATTATTCACACATGGCATATGAATATTCCATTGATGGGTTTTCATATGAGATATAAAATTATTATTAAATTGATTGAATGGGTTTATTCATATTACCATCCAATATGGGGCATATATTCCATGAGAAGGAATTTTCTTTACATGTAAAAAAGGTAGTATTTTGTATATATAAATTAGGAAAGGTAAAATTTTCTTTACATGTAAAAAAGGTAGTATTTTGTATATATAAATTAGGAAAGGTAAAATGGTTGATTATGGGGGAGAATCCACTCACTCACCTAATTTTATATATTCACTCACTTATCTTCTCTTCAACCTAGTTATCTCTAAAGTGAGAAATTCAGTTCACATGAATAAGTAAAACTTACCTTTCGAAGCTGTCTGAGATTCTTTCAGTTTTGATTCCATTCTAATATTTTAAAACTAGTAACATTTGAATCCTGATTTCATCTCATTTCATAGAATATGGATCAATTTCTAGATGATGATTCCTTAGTATTCAAGTAGGTGTATATTACTTGTCACACCCAGCTCATACCTGGAGAAACATGCTCCCATAGCATATACGACGATCGTCCCAAAAGAAACCGCCACATACACTACAAGGGATACAAAATACATACAAGAATACATCGTATGGGGACAATTCGTAATATGATGGTAAGAATAATTTGCAGCGGTAAACAATAAACCCTGGAGATCCAATTATCAAACCCAGACATTTTTATTTATGAAAATCCATATACACAAGGGTTCTTACAAAGTAAAACCACCATCTTATTACACACGTCTACTGCCACTATAATTAATACAAGCTAAAACAAACTAAACAGTAAAGAAACATGCTCAGCTGTCCGGACTATCTCAGAAATGGGATTTGCTAACAAATCCAATCCCTCCTGCTGACTCTGACAGTCACTTCTCGGTACCCTCAACAGTAGGCTCAGTACCTGCGTCCATTAATTGATAAACGCTGAGTCGAAGACTCAGTGGTGCTAGTGACAAGCAAACATTCATATAATCATAACACATACAAGCAATACAACTCAGGCTATCAAAACACAAGCAACAAAAATGTGGAATGCAACCATGCTATGCACCCCACTTCTTTTCTCATCTCTTTTTCCCCTTTTATCATTTCATTATGCACAATTTCTATCCA
>CANYBF011445475.1:0-39853 GCA_948192965.1 Dalechampia spathulata | reverse complement strand
AAACATGTAAATTTAATTAAATAAATCAAACAAACGTTCAAATGGATTTTAATTTACATGCAAAAAGTGAGGTCCGTCTCTTTCCATGATTCAATATTATGTTTATATTTAATTTCCCATCATCATCTCTGAATATTAATTTTATGAAAAATTATAATATTAATTTTTTCTAATTTTATAAGTAAATTTATTTAAATTTATAATAGATAAACATGAAGAATTAAATATCAGAAATCTATTATATTATCTTACTTATCACATAATTATGTGCAAAAGATAGTAACATTTTAATATATTATCCAAATATTTTAATTGAAGAAGTATTTATTATCATGGTCCATTTTCGTTGACTTATCTATTGTTAATAAAAATAAATAAATAATTTAATTAATTATATGATAATAAATATTTTAAAAAAATTATCGCTAATAATATATAATGATTTAATTAATAATAATTGGTTTACTTTGAGCTACAAGTTTATATTAATTATATGATAATTTAATTATTTTTTTTGAAATGTTAAATTATATTATAATTAAGTAAAAATAAAAATTTTAGTTTATATATATTAAAATAATTATTTAGATTGATAATATTAATTAAATTAAAAATACTCTATTTATTCTTAATAAAAATTTATCAATTAAATAATTAATTATGCAATAATAAATTTTTAGGAATAATAAATATTAATTAAATAATAACTTTTAATTTAGATTAATTTTACTAAAATAATTAATGTACTTTAAATTATAATATTTATTTTACTTAATTTATTATGTTAATAGAATGAAATATAATTGAATTTATTATAATTTTAATTACTATTTAATTTTTATATATGTTATTTGTTTGTTAAAAGTAATTTTTATTTTAGTATTAGTTAATAAATATTATATGTTAAATCTATTTAATAGATTTTCTATTTTATTAGATTAATAATATATTAATTGTACATAATTCATATATATTTTAAAATTTCAATGTATAAATTATATTATATATATTAGCATAATTAATATAATTAAATAAAAAATAATTCAATTATTATTAATAAAAATAATTAATTATGTAATTATAAATATTTAAAGAAAATAAAAAATAATTAAGTTAATAACTTAAAATTTAGATTAATTTCATTAAAAATAATTAGTTTAATAATATTATAAATATATTAGTATTTTAATTGATAAAATTTATTTTTTCATTATACTTGTTTTATTTAAATTTTATTATGATCATAGATAGATCATTCATATTCAAGTTTACGAGCAATAATAATTATCTTATAAAGATTTATTTTTCATTATAACTCTAATAAATTTCCTTATCCAAATTATTATTCATGAACTATGAGCTTTGAAGTAGATATAAAATCTCTTAAAATTCTACTTATTTTAAATTAAGCATTCATCCTTTTCTACGAATAGAATAAATGAATAATATAAATTTAAAATTTTTTTAAAATTATCACTCTTGAATTATTATATAAAATATATTATTACAATCAAAATATATGAAAAGGACGGGAGCACTTTCAATTAATAGAAAATGCGAGTGACATGATACAATTAAATGTGGGCGTATAATTAATTTAGTAGGAAGTAGTTGGTTTGTCGTGTCAAGTTTCTTTCTTACCATAAATCGTTTAATTACTTTGTAGTACGTTATAATTTTACCTATAAAATTTTATAATAAAGAATTTAAATTATTTGATTCAAATTTTGAAATAAGAATTTGATTCAATGGCTTTTGTTACTTGATATTGAATTAAATTTGATTTTTGACGAAGAACATAATTCAAGTGCTTTAGGGACTTGATCTTAAATCAAATTTCATTTTGTATGAAGAACACCTTGATGAACTATTTGAATGTATTGATGGACTCCTTGAACGCCTTGATAAAAAATTAAAGAACGTCTTTGATCTTGAAAAATATTTTGACATCTTGAAGGCTTGAGAAGCTTGTAGTTTGAAAGCTCCTTGTTACTTTTGATTTCTAGCTTCCAAATATTTATTTTGGAATGAAGGAAAACCTCTTATTTATAGTGATTTGGAGGAGATGAATTTACATATTCAACTTTTATCCTCACTTTAAAATAATTATCACTTCATTTATTTATTATTTTAATAGTATTTTAGTATTTATTTTACTATTAAAATAATTTAAATCAGATAATAAACCGGATAATTTTGATTGGTTTAAAATCTATTTAATTTATTAGATTAATATAATTATTTAATATAATTATTTTATAGATCAAAAATATTTATTTAATTGATCCATAAAATATATTTCATTTATTAGATTAAAATAATTATTTAATCTAATTAATTTTATAGATCAAAAATATATTTAATTTATCTAGAAATTAATTTAAATTTTTTTAATATTTATAAATGACCCGTTGAGATTTATTTATTAATTTATATAAATGAATATATCTAAATTTAATTTTGGACATTTATATTTATAAATAATATCGAGCCAAATATATTTTTTTATTTTAATATATGGGCTCAAAAAATTTTTTTTTCTGGGAAGGAAGGGAATTTGGACACAAAACCAAATTCCTTTTGGAATCCTTTTTGCGGTCATCTTTTTATTTTTTTTATTTTTTGTATTTTTTCCATTTTTGCCATGGCTCCTTTTTATTTTTTTATTTTTTATTTTTTATATTTTTAAATTAATATTAAAATAAAATTTAATATATAATTTGAAGATAAACAACACCTTTATCCCAAACAAATATTATTAAATAATAATATTTAATATAACTTGAAAATAATTAGGATTAAAACTTAAAATTATTAGTTAATTCAATTATGATTTTTGATAATTTTAAAATCTAAATTAAGTATGATAAGAGATCTTTATCCCTATCATAGTAGAATTTGAACTCTAATCCTAATTCAATTCAGATTTATTCTATCATTATAATTAGAGATCTAGAGTATTCCATTTTTCACACTTTAACATTATTCCTCTCTTCCTCCCTTCGGTATCTTTTCCAACTAAGATTTTTCTTCGATTTTTCTTTTTCTTTTGTTTTGTTATTTTTTGTTATTTTATTTTTTTTACAAGAAGGCTAACAACAATTTTTTTTAAGGATTACACTTGGATCATTACATTATTATGAAGTCAAGAGCATCATTTAACTATTTCCATCAAGTGATAAATTTTAACACTCAATAAATTCAAGACACTTGAAGATTCAATTATTAATCATCTCCATCAAGGTGATCAACTTCAAAATTCAAGAAATTCAATGCACTTGAAGATTCAACTATCAACCATCTCAATCAAGGTGATCAACTTCAAAATTTAAGAAATTCAAGGCACTTGAAGATTCAACTACTACAAAAGTGATCACCTTGAAGACTATTTTGATTTTTTTATGAATAATTGAATCGGTAAAATAATTTGATATTATTTTAGGATGACTTGATTATCATATTTAATCAAAATTGAAGAGATTCAAGATACTTGAAGATTCAACTACCACCAAGATGATCACCTTTAAGACTATTTTGATTTTTTATGAATAATTGAACCGGTAAAACAATTTGACATTGTTTTAAGGTGACTTGATTATCGTATTTAATCAAAATTGAAGAGATTCAAGATACTTGAAGATTCAACTACCACAAGACGATCACCTTCAAGACTATTTTGATTTTTTTTACGAATAATTGAACTGATAAAACAATTTGACATTTTTTAGGATGACTTGATTATCATATTTAATCAAAATTGAAGAGATTCAAGATACTTGAAGATTCAACTTTTACCAAGGTGATCACCTTCAAGATTACTTTACGAATAATCGAACCGGTAAAATAATTTGATATTGTTTTAGGGTGACTTGATAATCATATTATATTGTGCAAATAAATTTTGTCTAAGCAGATTGAGTTTTAAGTGGGATCACGTGTGACCCCTCCAGATTTTCTGAAAATTTATTTGGAAAGGTAATTATGTCTACGGAGATTGTTTTACAGTCTTTTTTGGGAATTATTCGATCAATATAATTTACTGGTGGAGCATCAACGAAGATAAGCATCACTTCGACTATCACAAGCAATCAACCGGTAAGGTGACTTGACTAGAAACTTAGTTAATTATCTTGGGGTGACCTGATTCTTGTGATTAGTCAAGATTCAAGATCCAAGACTCAAGCAATTTGAAGATTTTTACAAGACTTGATAGTTAACAAGCAAGTGATTAAAATTCACCAATTTGTGTGATTTTTTAAGTCAACTTGGGGTGATCTAGCTATCATACTTGGTCTCTTGAAGTGAAGATGATTCAAATCGAAGCTTACCTCGACGATAAACGACAATCGTGTATCAAGATTTTGAAAGTCAAGAGCAACCACATACAGCTGAACACAATTTTATATGTCCAAACTCTTTCCATTGGGTGTTTTACTCTATCATGGCCTTCAACGATGGCGGTTCCATTTTTATTAATTTGGTCAGAGAAAGCTTCTCATGAATTTACCAACTCAAGCCAAGACGTCATCAAGTCAACTTGTTTGCTTTTGAAGTCTCTATTCAATTCTAAGAGAAGTTCTTCTGACAACCTATCCTTGTTAAAAAAGCGTATTGCCCTCAAAGATGTATCATGGCCATCCACTTTTAAGGTTGCTGGTGAATTCTCATATTCTCCTTGTTATTAAGAGTGACTTAAAGATATTCTTGCAGTAAACAAGGCATTGCTCATACAAGCTTGCATTTATGATGCTATTTTTGCATCACTTTTCATTTATGATAAATCTGCTAGTATCATGCAATACTTCTATGAGCATTGGAGTTCATCAACCAATTCTCTCTACCTGCCTCTTGGAGAAGATTTGATTTCCCTTTGGGATTTGTATTCTTTAAGCAAACTTCCCATTTCAGGTATCTTTTATAATGAAGTCATACCTTCCGCTGAAGAACTTATAGGCTTTGATGCTGGTAATGAATTTCTTCCATCAAGTTTCTAATTCTTGTTTCATGCTTATCACAAGCTTGTCAATGACCAACATCAAGTGAAGATTGATGACTGGATCAAATTTTGGTTTCGTGGAGTTATAAGATATGTTAAACCTCCAGGAAAAGATTACTTGAAAAGAACTTTAGCTCCAAAGAAGATATTCTGCCCATCTGGAATAATCAGTAAGGCCTTACCTCGGAATAAGGCCTGACAACGTTCCTTTATTCTTATTGGCATTAAGGATCGCACTTTACAAGATCAGATTTACTTAGCCGCTTCTTTCTTATTGGCTATGTAAATTTGTACTGCCCTATGGAGTTCCAAATCTCATCCGCCCCACTACTTTTAAAGTTGCAAGCATGATGTCCATGAGAGATAGCTTTTTCTTAGCTGTTCCAGTCTTACCTAGCATCTATCATGGATTGTGTAAAATTTCTAACTCTACCAACCTGAACTTTTATGGTGTTTACTTCCCAATTCACTATGTCTATGGTTGGTTAACAAATAGGTATGATACTCACTTCTTTGAAGGGAAGAATGCAAGTCCACATCACATGACTTGTTATGGAGGCTTAAGGATGGCTCACTTCTTCAAAGATCATGAAGTGGAGGACCTTTTCAAAGAAGGTTCATTTGAGACCAAACATGTGATCTTTCCACCTCAAGAAACAACCATCATGGATAATGATGCCTTTTATGATGGTCCATTTAACTGGATTGAATACATTATCAGTCTTCGCTCTGGCTATCTGACTTTTCATTACAGGGACATGTTTTATATTCAAGCATATTACCCTACTAGATTTAGCAGGCATTTTTACTTTACCTAAGATATCCCTGATGATCTTTGAAAGCCAATGAGACAACCTATTTTGAAGGAAGTCCTTCAATTTTGGAAGTCTTTAACAAGTCTCAGGAGTTAATCAAAGACAGTAATGCCTTCTAAAGTCCTAAGGGAGCCTTTTTATATGACTCAAAACTACGTTGAGTGGTGGTCTGAGGAGTGGTCTTGAGCTTTTTCTACTACTAAATAGGATGAGCTTAATCCAGTTAGATTTCATAAGAGACCTAATCGTGAAGCTATCCTGACAAATCCTCTAACTTTAAGACCTCAACAAAACTTAGTTCTTAGCCTTCCCTACAGGAATACACCAACGGATAGGGCTTTTATAGGAGTACCTAATCGAGAGGGTAGTGGTGATTCTAATCCTCACAAACATTTCCTAGATATAAGGCTTCATAGAAGAGCTATCCTAAGGTATGCTAGACTTGATAAGGATGAATCTGAGTCAAGCTCTGATCGTTGTTGGAAGAGACGAAAAACTCATAAGACTGATGAGGCTCTAGGGACCGATTTAGCCCTGTTGGATGACATCCCTTCTTCTTCATTTTTCAATAATCTTATGGTAATTTTTTTCTTGAACTTGGCTTCTTTATTTCTTCTTCTCTTTAACTAATAAAATGTATTATGAAATTTCAATTTTTTTAAAGGAAACTTGGAACAAGAATTTACTTCAGTAAACTGTGCCCCCATTGTTACCATAGAAGTTGCTAAAGAAGTTGAGCCTGTAGAGCATAGGCAAGAGAAAGCTACTCATGCTGCCCCTTCTACACTTTCTCAATTTTATGGAGATGACTTCCTACAAAGGCATCGTCATAATGTAGTTGCCTATACATGGATGGACTTGTGCTTGAAAATCACAAATGCACCTTTTTGTGAAGTTCCCTCATTTGCTGATAAAGTTCTTACTGTCTTGAATGAGATTCAGCAAGTTGAGAAGATTGATGTTTCAATTCCCAAGAGCCATCTTGAAAACTATGTTCAGAAATCAACAATCTTCATGAAAAGGAGTATTCCTTAGCTTTTAAGTCATCAAAGGAGTCTCATTTAAAGAAACTTGGAGAAATTTCTAAGAGATTAGACAATGCAAGATCTCTTGAAGTTGAAGCTTTCAAGAAGCACAGCTTAATTAAGGATGATTTACTTAAGATTGATAATGAGATTCAGAGACTTCATACAAAGAAAGAAAGGCTTAAACTCTCTTTAAGTGATGCAGAGAAAGAAGTCCTTGATGTCCAAGTAAACATCACCAACATTGAGGAAGAAAAATTAGTTATAAAGAATACCCCTTTCCAAGATCCAACTAAAGAAGAATCTTTGCAACAACTTAGAAATGTATTAGAGGTAGAAAGAGTTGACTTAAGCGATTTTGTATAGAAACCATAAGTTCCATTTTCTCTTTGTAATAGAATATTCATTTTTTCATCAATAAACATTCTTTTTTTTATATACATCACTTGGATATATATTTTATTTCACTTAGCATAATACTAAGTTTTTTTTTTGATTTATATGACTGAACTTAGCATATTACTAAGTTGCCTACGTACCTTTATAAGAAAGATCAAGTCAAACGTATTTCAATTACAAAAAAAAAATTTTTTGGTTTGTCGTGCACAGTTTTAGCTCATGTAGGCCAGGAGCAAGGATGAACTCTAAGCATAGTACCTCTTTAAGAACTTGTCATTGATTGGTCCAATACGCACTCCATCTTTATCAATAATCATGTATGTACCATTTGAATAGACTTCTTGTATAACATATGGCCTATCCCAATTTGATGAGAACTTATTACCCATACGTAGAGACATAATGATTGGCCTTCTTATGACAAGAACAAGATCTCCCACTTAAAAAGATCATGGTCTTACTTTCTTATTGAATGCTCTTGACAACCTAGCTTGATAACATTCCAAACGTTGTTGTGCATCCAGATGCCTTTCATCTAAAGCTTCCAAATCTTCAAGGTGTAATTGAATATTATCTTCATTTGAAAGTCCTTCTTGAACTGCTATCCTCATAGATGGGATTTATTGCTCAAGAGGCAATATAGCCTTCACACCATAAATAAGTGAATATGGAGTTGCTTGTGTAGATGTTCGGTATGTGGTCCAATAAGCCCATAACGCTTCTCCCATTCTTTCATGCCAATCTTTTTTTGATCAACTTGTAATCTTTTTAAAGATTACATAAAGTTTTGTTAAAAGCTTCAACAAGTCCATTGGCTAGCGCATTATACATTGAAGAGCAATATTGCTTAAAGTTAAACCACTCGCATAACTTATCCATTGTCTTGTTATAAAATGGCCTACCATTATCCGTTATAATGTAACGAGGCATACCATAGTGGTAAATGATATTTTTTTGAATGAAGCTTATAACTGTCTCCCCTTTCACTTCTTTACATGCTATAGATTTAGCTTATTTAAAGAAATAATCTATCGCAGCCAAGAAGTAAAGATGACCAGCTGAGCTTTTTGGAAAAGGCCCTACCACATCAAGTCCCCAAGCATCAAAAGGCCAAGATGCAATAGTCAGATGAAGTGGTTTTGGAGGTTGGCGTATCACGTTTACATGAAATTATCACTCTTGATATCTTTTAGCATGTTCCATACAATCTTTCACCATTATAGGCTAATAATACCCTATCCTTTTAATTTGAAAGTGAAGCTTTGGACCAGCTTGATGAGCCCCACACACCCTCGAATGTGCTTCTTGTACAACCTTAGCAGCTTTATTTTCTCCAAGGCAATGCAAGAAGATGTCATCAAAGGAACGCCTATAAAGAGCTCCCTTATAGTAAATGAATCTTAAAGATCGCCTCTTGACCTCAGTTTTATGGCATGCATCTTTAGGCAGCTTTCCATGCTCTAAATAATCAATAACCGGTTATCGCCAATCTTCTTTGTCAGTCTCGTATACAACAATATAATTCACCATCTCTTTTTCACCTTCATTTTCAAGTTGAAGTGTTGATGGCACAATCCATCTTTCGCATATAAGAACTTTAACCACACCATTTGGTAATGACAATATTGATGCTAAGTTTGCCAAAGCATCAACTTATTAATTATCATCTCGTGGCACATGCTTGATTGAGAATTTATCAAATTGATTAAGCAGCTTTGAAGCATACTCACAATAAGGCAACAAATCAGCTTTCTTTACTTCATACAACGAGAGTACTTGAGTGACAATCAACTTTGAATCTCCAAATACTTCAATATTTAAGATCTTGATGTTAGCTACCATTTCCAATCCAAGGATCAAAGCATGATACTCTGCCATATTATTTGAACATTTTTCTTTAAGGGTAAATGCAAAATAGAAGAACTTCACCTTCAAAACCAAGGAAAACAACCTCAACTCCTACTCCCTCTCACTTAGCTGCTCTATCAAAGAACATCCTCCAAGGTCTTGGAACTTCTATAAAGAAAATTTCTTCATCAGAAAGGTCATTAGAAAACACAGGAATTGGATCATCAACTAAAAAATCAGCAAGAATTTAGCCTTTAATTGCCTTTTGAGATATGTAGACAATCTTACATTCTTGTAATAAGACTGCCCATTTAGCTAATCTTCCTGAGAGGATATGTCTTGATAGTATATACTTGATAGAATCTACTTTCGAAGTTAAGTGCATAGTATGACCTTATAGATAATGTCTTAATTTTTTAGTTGTAAACATTAAGGCTAAGCACATCTTCTTAATAGGAGAATAATTTAATTATGCTTCATTCATCATTCTACTAAGGTAGTAGAGTGCACCCTCCTTTCCTTCATCATTTTTCTATGCCATCAAAACCCCTAACAATCGATCATTTGCTGATGTATATAAAATGAGAGGCCATCCGATTATTGGTGCATTTAACACGGGTGGTTTCAAAAGATAAGCTTTCAGGCTATTGAAGGCATTATCACATGCTTTATCCCATTTAAAAGGAATATCTTTTTTCATTAAGTGACTAAAAGGTTGACACCTTCTAGCCAAATTTGAGATAAACCTTCTAATATATGTAAATTTTCCTTGAAGGCTCTTCAATTCATGAATATTGCTTGGTTCTGGCATTTTTAAGATGACATTAATTTTAGATTGATCAACCTCGATCCCTCGATGCCTAACCATAAAGCCAAGAAACTTTCCAGCAAATACCCCAAAGGTACACTTCAAAGGATTCATCTTCAAATTATATTTTTGAAGACGCTCGAATACTTGTCGTAAGTCTTACAAATGATCAGTAGCTTTCCTTGATTTTACCACAAGATCATCCCATAACATTCAACATTTTTATGAAGCATGTCATCAAAGATCTTTTGCATAACCCGTTGGTATGTTGCACCTACATTTTTCAATCTAAAAAGCATGACTTTGTAGCAATAAATCCCCTTTAGAGTACGAAAAGTTGTAGATTTAGCATCTTTTGCTGCCATAGGAATTTAATTGTATCCAGATGATCCATCAAGGTATGATGATCTCTCATAATCCATTGTAGAGTCAATCATGATCTCAATTAGGTATAATGGAAAGTCATCCTTTGGACAAGCATTATTAAGGTCACGAAAGTCTACACAGATTCAAAGTTGTCACATCCTCATTTTATGGTCATATTACATGTTCATATATTATTTATGATAACTTGATTATGCACGATTTAATGCATGAATAACATGAAATTAGTAATTTTGATGTGCATTATTTTTATACGATTTTAGTTATGGTTATGACATGAAAATTATATGATATGTAAATAATATAGGAACATATAAGAGATGTGCTAATTAATAAACGACATGATCATTATATGAAATAATTAATTAATTTATTGAATATCGATAAATAAATGCATACGATGTTTATAATAATTGACATACATATTTATGATTAATAAAACAATAAATTGAGCGTATGTATATTTTAATATTAAAAATATATGTATGCATGTATGAATAGAATAATTAAATTAACATATAAGAACTCGAATATGAAATGATATGAATAAGTGCTTGGGGAATTAAAAATAAATTAAAAATATATAATGAATGTGCATCATTTAATAATTATGTATGAATTAAGAAAGAGTATTAAAAAAATGAGATAGAGAAATAAACAATTTATTAAACGTACATGCAATCGTATAATAAAATATATGTACGTATGCAGAATGTTAGAAAATATAATGTTAGATGTAATTTATATATATTAAGAATATTTATGATGTCAAAATTATATATGATTAAGGACTACATGTAATTAATTAATACGAATGAAATGCATATGTATATATATATATACGATTAATAAAAATAAAATGTATAAAAGATGTATCAATATAAGCATAGGGTAGTAATGAAATATGTATTGGTATTAATAAAATGGATTAATATGATTGAATGAATATAATTTATAATATGATATATATTATGAAAGGAAATAAATAAATAAGAAATGAAAAAATAATAATAATATAATTATATATATATATATATATATATATATATATATATATATTATGTGGATTTTTTTTATGACTTAGATTTTGAGATAATATATATTTAATTTGTTTGTGAAGAATATGAAAGTGGTATATATATTTTAATAGTTAGTAAGAAATGATGAAGGGGATTTTATATTAATTCAATATGAATTGGGTATGAGTTAGGTGTTTCATATGAAATTAAAGATGTTATTTGGTAGAATTGGAGTTTTAGTATATATGTAATTAATGGTTTTTAAGGGCAATGATCATATGAGTGAGGGTGCAAGGTAGAATTGCCCTAAGTCTCAAACTTAAATCATACGGTTTTGGGTCCCTTCCATTTAATGTATTGACTCATTTTTTTTCTTCTCTTTCCTCGTTGGATGGCATTCTCTCCTTTCTTCTTCATACGCATCTTTTCATCTTCCTTCTTGTATGTTCTTCCTTACAACTCCATGGAAATAAAGTCTCTCTCTTCCCCTCAGTTGGAAATAAAGATGCTTCTTTCTTGGCTTTAGAAGAGTCCTTCTCTACTAGTTCCTTAGCTGCTTTAGGCTCAAATTGCAACTCTTTCATCATGCTTATCTCTAAGTAAAATTTAGCATCTGCAAAGTATGACTCAGCTTCATTGAAAGGATTTGTATCAGCTACCACCCTTCTTACCTTACTATTCTTGCAATACTTGAAGCATTGATGGAGTATTAAAGACACCACCTTATTTTCATGAATCCATGGCCAACCCAACAACATACTATATGTTGTTTTAGCATCAATGACATGGAATAGAGCACTTGATTTTATTTCATCAATGTATAAGTCGAGATGGATCTTGCCCATTGCTCTTTGACCACCTTGGTTGAATCCTTGAATCATCAACCAGCTCTGCATCAACTCATCCATTGGGATGCCAAGCTGTTTTAATGTCTTCAAAGGAAGAATATTCACAACTGAACCATCATCTACCAGAATCCTTTTTACCTTTTGCTCCCGAATGAACCCGGTAACAAACAATGGACGGATATGGAATTTTGAGCCTAACAGCATATGATCTTTGGTGAAGGTGATTTCTTTTGCACATAAGTTACAAGTGCTACAATGAGAATAAACTTCTTTATCCTCAACTGCTTCTTGCACCATTGAGTCTTCTTCTCCCTCCACTTGATAATATGTGAAAACCTCAGACATATAATCAGCTAAGGTGATGGGCATCCTTGGTTCTTGCTCAAATTTGAAATCTGGTTTAGGGAACAGAGATGCCTTTCTTGATCTCTTAGGCTTTAACTTTTTTACCTTAGGCTTATTTGAAGCCTTTGGTGATCTTCTCTTCCCTTTAACTTTTCAAGGATTTGGGTTTTATTTTGATAAATTATTGCATTGACTCCTTCATCGTGTTACAAGAATCCACCCTTCATCATCAAAATCACTTGAAGTTTTGCTTCCTACATCAGGACTTGAGTGTAATGCCTCTTCATGCATCACTTAGTGTTGAATGCAAAGAACTTCTACAGTTATGGGTTTAAAATATCCAAAACTAATTTCCACTAAAGAAAATGCTTGCGGGTTCAAATTTTCAGTGGTAATCACATTTGAACTTACTTCCTCCTCATCAAAAGCAATTATACTTTATGTTTTTAGCTCCATAATTTTATCTTTCAACACAAAGCACTTCTCCACTAGATGACCTAGCAAGCGATGGTACTTGCAGTAATTTGCATCCTTACTTTGATTAGCTTGCTTCGGACGTTTCATTGGTGGAAGCTCGATGGGTTTAGCTTCAAGTAAATTATCAAGCATGCTTGAAATACTAGAATCGAGGAAAGGGTATTTCTTTTCTTATCTTTCCTTGAGAGAAGCAATCTTCTTTTCTTGACTTTGGAAAGAAATCAGCTTCATCTCCTTCTTCTTTCTAACCTTAGAGTTGATCTTGATTGGAGTCGAGTTTACAGCTAATGATTGCTTATTCTCAAGCTTCACATTAGGCTTGACAGCCTTACGTACCTCCAACTTCTCCTTGCCTTTCTTTGCATCTTGTACTGGGATATTTTGGTGACCAACATCCAAAATACTAAGCTCCATATCATGGGCTTGAGTTGCCAATTCTTCAAAGGTACTTGGTTTTATTCCTTGAAGAATGTAACGCAATCCCCAATTCATGCCCTTGATACATATATCTATTGCGGAAGTTTCAGAAAGATGATCTTTGTAGTTTAAGCTGAGATTCCTCCAACTTTAGATATAGTCTATCACATGCTCATCTATCCATTGGCGAGTTGTAGGTAACTCAATCATGTTGATAATACATCAGGTGCTGTAGAAATGATTGAGGAATTCCAGCTCAAGTTGCTTCCAACTATCAATTGAACCAGCTTCAAGGTCAGTGTACCAATCAAAGACATTGCCTTTTAGAGATCAGACAAACATACATTTATCACTGCTTGATAAATAAATCACCATAGGTGCCAGCATTATTGCATGTTTCCACAAAGTAAGCAACATGCTGTCTTGGATTACCTTTGCCATCAAATTGTTGAAACTTTGGAGGTTGATAATTTGTTGGCATCTTCATGAGGTCAATCCAAGGGGTGTATGGCTTTGTATATGAGTAAGAAAGTTGCACAGATGACTCAACTTGCTCCTTGATAGCTTTCTTAATGAGCTCTTCCAGCTGAATTGTGGAGATTGGGTTGTTGGCCATCACTTGAGTGCTACTTGTAGCTTTTGTTGCTGAAGCACCTTCCTCTTTTTCTTGACTAGCGGGTGGGTCACATGCTACTTCAGCAATAGCCTTCCCAGTCACACTTGTCAGCTTTGTGGACAAAGGTGCAATTTCATCATCTTTTTCCTTGGTTTTGTTCATGAGCTCTTCTACCAATTCGGTCAAGTTGGCAACTTGTTCTTCGAGTGAAGTAGTGTTGGTCATCATCACAGACATAGTGCCACTAGGACTTTTTGGAGAAGAAATTTGCAGATTTGATTGTGGAGTGAAACTTCTACCTTGACTTTCTTCCTTATCACAGGACTTTAGCAAGGATAAGAAACTAAATTCCTTTGACACTCCAATTTTTACCCCCATCTTTGATGAAGGCGCCATTTATTGTTGCTCATACAACTGTATGATCAACTTTATCTTTGTCATGGTGTTAAGACTATCAGCAGCATTTGATTCATCAAGCGACGAGATAGGAGTTTGGACTTGAGCAGCTCTTAAGCGAAGGTTGTACTTCCTTAGTGCCATGGAGTCGCTCTTCTCAGATGCCATTGATTTTGAAGATTTGATTTTTTTTTTTTTTTTTAAATTGGAGATGAGAGGTAGAGAGTGTCCCACTAGACGTGCCAAAATTTGTAGTGCACAAAATCTATAAAACAAAAATGAATTAAATTAGAAATTGAGCAATAAATAATTTTATTAATTTGAAACGGATTACAATCTCTAGTATAAAATTCTATAACAAATAATTTTAATCCTCTAATTGGAATTTCGAAGCAAGAACTTGATTCAAGGGCTTTTGTAGTTTGATCTTGAATTAAATTTGATTATTGGCGAAGAACATGATTCAAGTGCTTTAGGGGCTTGATCTTGAATCAAATTTCATCTTGGAGCTTCTTGTTGCTTCTGGCTTCTGGTTTCCAAATATGTGTTTTGGAATGAAGGAATGCCTCATATTTATAGTGATTTGGAAGAGATGAATTTACATATTCAACCTTTATCCTCACTTTAAAATAATTATCATTTTATTAATTTATTATTTTAATAGTATTTATCTTACTATTAAAATAATTTAAATTAGATAATAAACCAGATAATTTTGATTAATTTAAAATCTATTTAATTTATTAAATTAAAATAATTATTTAATCTAATTATTTTATAGATCAAAATTATTTATTTAATTGATCCATAAAATATATTTTATTTATTAGATTAAAATAATTATTTAATCTAACTAATTTCATAGATTAAAAATATATTTAATTAATTCAGAAATTAATTTGAATTTTTTTTATATCTACATCCTTCAATGATGGCCACCGCTCGGATTAGAGGCTGATGAGATTATTCATTGGATATTTTGTTCATTTTAACAACAACATCTCGTTCGGATAAAGATAGAAAAGTCAAACAATTAATACGCAGACTTCCATTCCCTTCATATTTCAGATAGGCAATAAATATATTTTTATAAAAAATCCTTTATGTATTCATAATTATCCTCCTAATTTATATACCTAAATTATTTGGTAGTAATTTTTATGATTTTAGATGTTGTATTTAAAGTTTTTTATTTTTTATTTTTTAATATATTTTATTATAATGATTTCATGAAATTATAGTAATGAAAATAACTCATCATAAATTTTTTTATTATATATTTCATTTTTTTAGTAAAAATAATTTAAAACCATATATTTAATATTTAACGTGTTCTAAAAAATTACTATGTTTCTAATATTTATTTATAATTATATTTGTTAAATATAATATTTAGCAAATTATTTCATGTTTAAATAAGTAATTATATTAATTATTTTCAGAAAATAAAAAAGGGAAAATCCTTTTAATCCAATAATATATATAAATATAAATATTTAAAGAGAGTTGACTATGATGTCGTCGTTTTCTGATTTGTTAATCTGAAATAGAGGGGAAGGGCGTTGCTAACCCATGAAGGCTGTACAAATTTGGATTTCAACAAAACAAACTGAATTAAATCATTTAATCTAGTTTAATTTAAATTTAAAAATTTTAAATTTTTAAAAATATTTGATTTGATTTAAATAAAATATTCCATCACTGTTAAAGAAAATTAATATTTTTAAAATTTATTACATATTTTTTAAAACTAATAAAATTAATTTTTAATGTTAAGTATAAAAGAATATTAATCTTTTTAAAAATATTATATTATTAAATTATTAAATGATATAATTTATTTATTTTTTGAGTAATATATAATAATTTATTATAAAATAAAATATTAAAAAATTATAATAATAATAATGGAAATGAAAAAATATAAATATCATAAAATAATATTTTAAAAATTAAAATTATATATAAATCCATCTAATTTAATAAAAAGATAAAGATAATTTATATAATATTTTATTTTTAATTTTAAAAATGAAATCAAATATTTTACCAGATATAGATATAACTTTTTTTTAAAATGGAAATAACTTAATCTTATAATTAAAATAGATAATTAATTAAATAACCGAAAGAAATCCAGGACCGTCCCATTAAAAATGTGACCGTTATGGCGCTTCTCTGCCACAATTCAAATCAGTCTCCAAATAAAAACCTACACGGACTTGAGTTTCAGAACACATCAAAATTCAAAAGCTTTGCTGTTTTTTTGAAAATATGAAATCAGATCGTAAGCCACCCATTGCAAAATCTCCGATCCGGGCCCGATCCCGCCGTGTCCTCCTGTCCACCGCGACAACCTCTATTCAATCTCCTCCAGGTGGGCAAATCTTGTTACTCGTTTCATGATTGTTGTTTCTTTGTTTTCTAGGGAGTTAACTGTGAAAATTTTCAGGTTCTTTAACCAAGTCACGGAAGCTAAATCCAGGTCCAGACATGGAAGAATCGGATGTTGGACCTGAATATCAAAGCATATCGTGGGAGTTAAGAGCATTAGCAAGAATGGTTAGCGATGAATTTGGAAAAGAGAACACAAAAAGTACAGTGGAAAAGAGAAATCCAGTGGGGAATTCGAGCCCTCTATTTGAGAGAGGAAGGTATTATGATGTTTACTCAGCCAGGAGAAACGAGAGATTGAAAAGGAAGAAAGGGGAAATAGGCGAGGAGGTAGGAAAAACACCATACAATCTTGGAGTAAACAGTGAATCTGGAAAGAAAAGGGGTGGTAAAAAGCTTGAAAGTATAAGGAAATCAGTGTGTGCTGCTTATGCTGCAGAGAGAAGCGAGATTCCCAGGTATTCCCTGAGAAGCTTAAGTAAAGAGAATAGGAAGCCTCCTTTACCTGGTGTTAATGGTGAGAAATCTGTGGTTGAAAGTGCGAGGAAAGTCGGGGCCAGAACAAGGGTCAGGCAAATTTGAATGTATTAGAAAATGGGGTGGGGGGTTGAGGAATGGCTGTATTCCTTCTGCATATGAAGTGATTACTTGAAGTTCGATGATATTTGGCATTTATGCTGTTAATTCTTTTTCTTCAGGTGTATCAGAAACATGAGATTTGGGGAAGATTATCAATCTGTGAGCATATGAAGTTACAGTTCATTTCTTTTATGTCAACCAAGTTGCTGAGGTAAACAGGGAGCCAGCCACCATTTACATGTTTTGCAGAAACCTGCAAGACATGCCAACTAACATTTCATATATATACAGTAGAGTAGAATCCTACAGATTCTTGCATACAAGGTTTGGAATCTATTAATAGCCTACTCAATTTTCATTCCTCATAAAGGCACAATATTCATTTATAGATTGTAATAAATACTTAAATAATATTAAATATGAAAATACTATTTTATCTTTATGATCTTAAAATATAATTCCTATCATTTTTTTACTCTCAAACCATATCAATAAATTAATGAATGAATGAATGAATGTTTTTTATAATCTATTCAATAATATTGTTAAATTTTTGAACAAATTTATATTAAAATTGATATGGTATATGCCATTTTTTTTTTATGGGTTCAAGATCAAAATTATGATATAAAAATATGAATAAAAAAAGTAAATATATACATTTAAGTATTTTTAAAAATTATGTCAATTGAACTTTCTATTTAAATTGTTTTTATTTTGAGTGTGATTTACTTTTAATTTTTTTACTAATTTTATTAAATAAAAGTCATTTTACTCTATCATCAAATAATTTTTTATTATGTATTATTTTTTATGATAAATATATGAAAATAAATATATAAAAATAAATATATATTATATAATAATATTGTAATAGATACATATATTTATCATATATTTCATATAATAAAATAATAAAAAAAGATTTTAGAAGGAAAAAAAGAAAATTAACTTATCTTAATTTATCGATAGAGTTATAATTTTATGTATTGTATAATTAATAGATAATTTTAGATTTCATTTTTGAATGCATTAAAATAATAATTTTATTTTCTTTCTTAGATTTTGATTAAAAATTAGTTGCGGATAAGATTTTTCATTTATTAATGTGATTTTATAAATTTCAATATAAAAAATATTTAATTTAATTTAATTTATAATGATAATTTGAAAAAATATAATATTTTTTTAAAAAATTAATATGCAATAAGATTATTATTGCTATTGGTTTGGACGGACGGAAGGAAGGAGGGAGGGATCCTTAAAATTTAAATTTCCAAACAAGGGCATAACAGTAATATCACTTGTTTAAAAATGTAAATAACAGCATCCTAATATTAAATTATGATGTCCGTTGAGAAGTAACTAACTTTCAAAATAACTTCTAATTTAAGAACCAAAATACGGGAAAGCATGTGAGATCTTCAAAGAAACAAACAATTTCATGAAAATTAGGGTTAGGGTTTCCTTTTCTTCTCAACCTTATCATTAACCACCGGAAGCAAAATGGTGATGGATGGAGAAGGAGATCACCAAGGAATTGCCCTTGAAACCGAATCTGAATCCAGTCCGAGAGAAGGAACTGAAATTGTCCAAGAAATATCGAATGTGATCGAATCTGTTGCTCAATTTGGAGATTATCGAAGAGGACAAAGGAAGGATTGCTTTAGCCTCGTAAGGCGTATGAAACTTGTACTGCCATTTCTAGAGGAGATTCGAGATCTTGATACGCCAATTACAGATACGGGGATTACTAGTTTGAACAATTTAAAAAACGTTTTTATTATGTCTAAGAAGCTGCTCAAACTTTGCAATGAAGGAAGCAAGATTAATCTGGTAAGGATTTTTAAAATTTTTTTTTATATTTTTAGGATATTTTTTTTAGAATTGAAATATTGCTAGTTGACGTGCTTTCATCTCAGACAGTGGATAATGAGGCAATTTTGGGCAGATTTCGAATGATCAATGAAAAATTTTACCAGGCTTTGGATTCGATGCCTTATGATGAACTAGGGATTTCTGATGAAGTGAAAGAACAGGTATTAATGCATTTGATTCAAGTTAAATGAATTTAGTAATATATTGCTTTATTTCTTTATTTCCTTTTGCTTAAATTCATGATATGATCAAGAAACACCTAAAAAATAAAAAATAAAAACTTGTAAATTCCATGGTTTTTTTTTTCGCATTATGATGTTCCTTGTTCCCAAAAATTCATTATTTTTTATTTTTTTTTACACCCTCATCCAAACAACAAAAGTTTCAATTTCCATTTTTCGGTGTCGCATAATTTCATTTCTTTTATTTGATAGTAATTAAGAGCTAAATAGGGTTTTATAGATTTTAATACAAAAATTATATATATATAAAAAAGATAAAAATTATATTTTAAATTTTTCTTAAATTAAAATATCTTTTTAAGATAGAGAATATTATCTCGTACTAAGTATTTTGTTTCGAGATTGAAACTCATGTTGTATTAATATAGAAGGGATATTGTTTGATATTTTATTTTTAATTTTTATCTAAAAAATAAGATGATATTATTTTATTTTGAGATATATAAAAATGAAAATTATGACTTTTTGGGATGAAAGTAGCAATTATTTTGTTCATTGAGAATGTGTTTTATATGAATCAATTCTACAAAATTTTATGAAATTCATTTCTAATTTTAAATTTATTTATGTTTGATTTAAATCAAATTTTATTTGGAATAATTTTGATTAAAATTATGAAATCGGTATCAAATTCTATCAAATTTGATATAATTTGAAAATAATTCTAAATATATTCTATTTTTTTTCAGTTATTCCAAAAAAAACCTTAGACACGTAATTTTTTCCTATTAGTTATTAGGTTTATCAATTCTTATATTTATCTTATTTTCATTTTTTTTACATAGTAATAGTAATATAAGAAGCATTTAAAATAAAAGTTAATAATAGGAAATATTGAATTGAATTCTGTAATTAAATCAATCATAAAATTTAGTTCATTAATTGAGATTTTCAAATGAAATGAATTAGTAATAGACTTGAACCAAATAAATTCTAATTATTTGTTTGATTTTATATTTTTTTTCTTTGAAATTTAATAAAAAGATAATTTGGAAATTTTATAATATATTTTTAGGGTTACTTATAGGAATACGGGATTTTGGGAAAGTATTTTTCAAATTATGAAGGCAGAGAAAAGTATTTATAAAAAATTTTTTCAAAATTATTCTTTAACTTTTTTATTTTTAAAAATATTATTTTTTTATTTTTCACTGTTTATTTTTTAAATATATAATACATTTTTCCTATATATTTTGAAATTAAAAATAGTTAAAATAAAAGTTATATTATTCTAAATTAAATAAATTATAATTTAAAATTTTATTTTCAAATACTCAATATACACATTTTAAATACCTTACATCTATTTAAATAATATCTTTAATATCTTTTTAGTATTTTTTTATGTATCATGATATACATATTTTTTTATAAATTTATAAAAATTCATATTTTTAAAAATAATTTTATAAATTTCATATTTTTAAAAATTATATTTTCATATTTTTGAAATTTTAAACATTTTCTGTATTCGTATTTTTTATACTATCAAGAATTTTCGATCATTTTTTTGAAATATACAAGAAAATGCACATAAGTAAAGTGCAAAAATGGGAAGATGCAAATCACAAGAAAAAGAAATCACCAATGTGTATAGACAAATTATTTACAATAACTTTTATGAAAATAATAAATTATATAGTTAATTTCATAAATATAAGTGTTTTAATCTTTAGTTTTGTAAATTTTTTAAAATCAAAACAAAACCATTTTTATGAATTATTTATTCAATTTTTAGTTTTAATCATTTAAGTAATTTCATAAAATCTTATAAGATTAATTAATTAGCTACTATGAAAATAAATATTTCATTTTAGACATCATTAGCTCATTCCTTTTACATATTTCATATTTTTTAGATGATCATTTTTCCTTTTTTAATGTTTCAAAAAAACACTTCTCATTGCTTGTTTAAATATTAATTTAGTAGTTAATTCTTAATTGCTATATTTATGTGATTTCCAGCATAAGAGTTCTAAAATATATATTAGTGGAAAATAATTAATAAAGGTGATTTTACAAAAACTTCGATAAAAAAAAATAGTCTGTTTATTAATCTGTTAAATTTTTATGTAAAGTGTAAAATGGATAGAGTAATATTTATTTAGTTGAAAAATGCTGAAAGAGATTCATAATTGTCTCATCAGATGGAACTCATGGCAGTGCAACTTAGACGGGCAAAGGGAAGAACTGACACTCAGGATATAGAACTTGCAATGGATATGCTGGTAGTTCTTTCCAAAGACCACGATCGAAATGCTGACAGTGCCATAATTGAAAGACTAGCTAAAAAGCTGGATTTGCATTCTGTTGAAGAGCTGGAGAATGAATCTATTGCTGTAAGGAATCTTGTTAAACAAAAAGGAGGTCAAATTTCAGAGAATGTTCATCAGATTATTGATCTTCTCAACAAATTCAAACAGATTGTAGGAATGGAAGTCACTGATTTTCAGGAAAGTCCTGTTATGCATAAAACCTTGGAAAAGAGCCCATCTTTAGTCATTCCTCACGAATTCCTTTGCCCGATCACACTTGAGATTATGATGGATCCTGTCATCATTGCATCTGGACAGGTATTTGTCTACACTCCATGAAGAACCCATTAGAGTATGGATTACGAAAATGATCAAGATCTATGATTCCTAGAGCTAATTTATGATTGTTCTGTTGTATCTTCTGTAGACATATGAAAGAGAAAGCATAAGAAAGTGGTTTGCATCTAATCACAGGACCTGTCCAAAGACGAGACAGACTCTGGCTCATCTATCAGCTGCGCCAAATTATGCTCTCAAAGCCCTGATATTGCAATGGTGTGAGGCGAATAATTTCCGCATTCCGAAACCAAGTGCTTCTTTTGAATCATGTTCTGATCTCAGCGAACAAATTGTGGCTTTGGTTCAAGACCTATCTTCGTGTCAGTTGGAAGTGCAGAGAAAAGCTGTGGCGAATATTCGTATGCTCTCGAAAGAGAATCCCGAGAACAGGATTGCCATAGCCAGCAATGGAGGTATCCCACCATTGGTTCAGATTCTGTCCTATCCAGACTCCAAGATTCAAGAGCATGCGGTTACAGCTTTGTTGAATCTATCAATTGATGAAACTAATAAGAGACTTATAGCCAATGAAGGAGCCATTCCAGCTATCATAGAAGTTCTGGAGAGCGGAAACACGGAGGCTAGGGAGAACTCGGCAGCAGCTCTGTTCAGCTTATCGATGATCGATGAGAACAAGGTAACCATTGGCCTATCCGATGGCATCCCACCATTAGTAGATTTGTTACAGAATGGCACTGTAAGAGGTAAAAAAGATGCTGCTACTGCACTATTTAACTTGTCTCTCAACCATTTAAACAAAGCCAGAGCCATAGAAGCTGGCATTGTTAAACCTTTACTCCAGTTGCTCAAGGACCCCGAACTGGGTATGGTTGATGAGGCACTTTCCATCTTTCTACTGCTTTCAGGGCATCCCGAAGGCCGAAGTGCTATCGGGCAATTGTCATTCATCAAAATACTCGTAGAATTCATCAAAGACGGTACGTCAAAGAACAAGGAATGTGCGACTTCTGTCCTCCTCGAATTAGGCTCATGTAACTCATCTTTCATACTTGCAGCACTTCAATTTGGTGTATATGAGCATTTAGTTGAGATTACAAATAGCGGAACCAATAGAGCTCAGAGAAAGGCAAATGCTCTTCTGCAACTTATGACTAAAACCGAGCAAATTTGACGGTACAAAAATAAAAACTTCTCGGTTGTAATATTGCTTGCCATGTATCTTAAACTTGAGGCTGTAAAGATTTGTATATTCAATATTTAGCTGTGATTTTGTTTCAGAATATATCCAGGCAGATCCCTATCCATTGTACTCTCTAATTGAATGTATAGCCTGCGTACTCTTCTGCAGTTTGTATGCAAAATCTTGAAAGGGTTAAACCTGTGTAAATATTGAAAGCACAAACAAAGAAAGAAAAGTCCTTTTTGTCCCCCTACTACTTCTATCCTGATTGCTTATGCTCCTGTTGGCTTCCTTTAACAATATTCCATGAAATTTCTAACCTACAACTCCTACCCAAGTCAGTCCCACTTCCTGATTTTCTGAATATTATTACATTCTGTACAGTACAAGAATATTCTCTTTCCTTTGCAAGATTTATCATTATAATTCCACCACTGCTCGTTATTTGCTCCTTGCACTTGAATCAATGACTCAACTTTTCACAGACATAAAAATCTAATAAGAATGGCAAGTCCAGTGTTAAGAACTGGTGGTTTATTTCCCAAGCATGAGCAAAACAATACTCTATGCATGACAAAAGAAAGGATGTAATAATCCAAGCAATTCATAAGTTACTTGAGGCTTTGATTTGGTGAAAATTTGTTTAAACTTGTTAAAGAAGCTTGTTTAACAATCAAACCGTGCTCAAATTAGAAAATATACTCTATCCTTTTAGACTTATGAATTGGCTTACAGGCTCTTTAATTTCATAAGTAATGATTTAATTCTAGATATATAATTTATATATTTATAATTATATGTTTAAATTTAATTATTAATATAAAATTATTAATTTTTACAATATATTACAATTTTATTTATAAATTTTTTACTTTTTAAAAATAAAACTCAATTAAGTTTGTTAAAGTCTATGATACATAAAGAAATTTTAGTAAGTTTAACTCAACAATAAATGAATCAAACTTGAACTAACTAAACTAAAATAATGCAGCAGCTAGCTTTTTTTTGGGCTACTTAACTTAAAAGGAGTAAAAATTAATCAAAAAATAATGAAACATGAGGCACTTGGCAACTAGGCAGTTTCCATCTTTTATTTCCCCCTTAGCAAATATACATGTAATGATACAAGCATTTTCCTGTAGTGATAATACATGTGATTTAAGCAAAGGAAAAATTAAGGGCGAAAAAAAGGAAAAACATATACTTAGAGACGTAACCTTTCATGGCTGCAAAAACACTGATGGCCGATCTTCTGGCTTCTCGATAAGCTTGCATCTTGAAGGTGGACCAAACATGCTCAGTACTACCTGCAAATATTTGATCCCACATATCAGACATCACCCTTTACCTTGTAAATCGTAGCACTTGGTCGGACCCACATTCACAGACCATAAAAGCAAATAGTTAAAGATCGAGTAATCCTACGGGTGTTTTCGCTCAAAGATGTATGTGGGTTTATGCATGTGAGACATATGCATAATATGTTAGATATAAATCATTTATGAACTTTATCTAGTAGCTTAATTTTTTGGATTGAACGGTTTCATGATAATATCTAACTATAATATTAAGCTCTCCCAAGACGTTCAAGTAGCAGATTTACATGAATGGAGGAAAAAACTATGAACTTACTGGGATAAATACCAGCCCATGCAAGAAGCCAAGAAGCACCAATGCTAAATACATTTGAAAGTAGTAAACCTGCAGAGCAAGTGAAACAAATGTTAAAAACATTAAGACAATATTGGGCTAGCTCATGGAATTCATAGTGGAGTCTAGGAACAGAGACCACAAAAACTTGTGTCCTTGAGAAGCATAGAACCAGCACACCCACTAGCTTCGTTAGTGTGATTCCGCTACAGAATTACATTCCAATAACACAAAATTTGTCAACAAGATAAATTTGATTAGTTTGCTAAAATTTTAGACATGTGATAGCTAGTGAATTTAGTAAACAAAACCTAAAGACTGAAGCTCCCATTGTACCCAGGGCCTCTTTTACCCTTTGGTCTCCGTCACCGCTGGCTACCTGTACAGCAATTTTATAAGAACATGTAGCCGAGGAAACGATGGAGAATAGCATCAGTTGAAACTTTAGACAAGGAATTATAATTACCTAACGAAGAAGGCAATGGATATAATATTGAAGAAAAGGAATGTGCAAGTGATGCGAGTAATTATCAGCAGATTACAGGTAATGCCGCTCAAAGGTAGAGAACAATAAAACGAAGTGAATGATGCTTACAGAGAACGCATGTGTTATATGTATACAGAACTCAACCGCAATGCCCACTGACATGACGAGGTTAACAACTGAGAGTGCATTGAGTTGAATATTCAGAATGGCCATTACACCCTGCAGAATTTCAACTTTTAAGCAGAATTTTACCTTAGAAAAATTTTAATGAAGATATAAACAAAATCTTGTTAGCACTTTTGAGCAAGATGACGTACCATGAGATCAACGACAATCATTGCCAAAACCATTAAAATGATTGCAGAACTCCAAAGACTACATTAAATTAAAAAAATCAAAAAGGCACCAAAAAAAATTAGTAGTTTCACAAATTTTTTGGATAATGATTCATTTGAAATTAGATACCAAGACCAGTAAGCCTTTTCTTTTTTTATTTTCAACGGACCAATCAATAATTGCTGAATAGAAAACTGACCTGCATGTGATAACCAGACAAACAAGAAACACCGCACCTGGCATGGCACCAAATGGATCCAATCAATGCATTATATAAGTAGACATGATGAGTTGACACATCCAACACAGTTGATAAAATTTCATGAGGTTATATCTTTTGGGTTTAAAAGACACCGCACTTGCGCCTGGGCATACAAAAGCTCCAAATTCACCAAAACCAAAATTTTTGCAATTTCAGGTCCGAAGAAAATAAAAACATTGTAATATCTAAAGTACCAAAAGATGAAACAAAAAAAATCATAAGAAAATAGGAATATGTTAATTGTGGAGAGTCAAAGTCCTTAGTTATTAACCAATTGCAATAGCCAGGTTGATCAATGCTGTCCTCCATATATCAAGGTATTGTTCGAAAAACATGTAAAACACCGAGTATGGGAAGATCTCCATCTGCAACAGAAAAGAAATTAAAAAATATTTATGACAAGGCACACTAGAAGCATTTTTACATCTTCTCAAGCTATGATACCAAAGCAGGCAACACTTATTGGGAAAACTGAACTCAAAGAGAAGTTCAGTAAAATATGCAGTCATAACTACTTGCCAATATTTGTTTCTTACGTTTAAAGAATCAGACATCCTTGAACTGAATTCTCGAGCAGCTCTCATTGAATTAACGTAGTCATTCTATATGAGACACAAATATTGTTAATGATAAGGCTTTTAATGGTAACGGTTAAGAACATGACAGGAAAATTATAAAATCAGCATACACATCACCTGCTTGTTGAGAGGCGTGTGATATGTGCGGAAGGAAGATGCTTGAATAACACCTTTCTCATAGCCTGATCCCAGAAAAATGTTTACAATTCATACCACATTCAAATAATGGAAAACCAAAAATGGCATTTCAACACAGCAAGCTTTTGCATTATGCACACATGCAGAAGTGTCTCCCAATTCATTGAATTTGATGCAAAATTTCCAGTTCCACAAACCTTCCAGCTCCACGCTACTGGTGTAAGCACCATGGCCCCCTTTAGCACAATCAGCAGAAGGCAGAGCACTGAGGAACAATGGGAGTTTGTCTCTAAATTGTGGAGTAGATGGACGATCACTATTCAAATCAGAGTGGCGGAAGCACTGAAAAATGCCAAATAAGATACCAGTGAACCATCTTGCAATGGAATGTGCTACTACCTCAGTAATTGGTGGTAAAAAATCCGAATGAATTTAGATAGCAGTCAGAATTATCATATAACATCAGAATTGGATGTAATATGTAGCTCACCGTAGTACAATCTTTGCACGCTCCACCAAGACTACAAGGAGGCTGGGAAAAAGGCCAAAACAGAAGCATATTTAGTAGTAGGAATTGCAAAGATAAATAATCAGTTCTCCCAAGACTAGTAAAATTAAATAAGCAGACATGAAATCAGACATTTGAGTGATTATCATTGTAAACTACTGCAGTATAAAAAAATTTTCCTAATAGAAAATGATTTTACTACATATATTGTGGGATGCAAAGTTCCAATATTTTTATGGTGTGCCAAGCAGTGTACTAGTTTCCAGCAACGACAACACTAGAAGTAAGTTTTAGCATGTAAACTACCAGGCCAGCCATGTGACCAAATGGGCGAGGAAACAATAGTTGACCAATCCACCAGGAACATATTTCTGTACCAGAACTTAGAATAAATCAACGATGACTTAGATATTTACCTGATCATCTGGGGGACAATAACTCCCATTTGTGAACTTCCGGCAGCAGCCAAAAGCTTCTGGAGATATCCATACAAGAAAATCATCAAGCCATGAAGCAGCTGGCTTAGCAATATAGCTAGACTTTGGATTCAAGGACGCTCTAGCAATCTAAAAAAGAAAGAAGATGAAAGATTTTGTCAAATAAAAATTCATAGCTCGGTAAGCAGTAGTAGAGCCACTTTGCCAAGGTTATGTTTAGTGGTTAACAAATTAAATGCATTGATACAGGAGACAGATTATAGAAAGAAAAATTCAAATTCAAAGACTTGTCTCAAAGAAAAGGTTTTGCAATCAGTCCAAGTAAAAGAAACTGGCACGTGATCTACAAAATCAATGCCAAAAATAGAAAGACAACAATTGCTTAGATGACTATCAAGAAATGTGAACATCATTCAATATGCAAAAACAGAGACGTCAAGTAGTAATAGATAATCAGAAAAAGTACCTCATTCAAAAGAGAATTTGAATCACATTGGCTGATGGAACATAACTGATTTGTATGTCTTGATCCTGAGCTGAGGAATAGAGAACCATCAGTTTGAAGAACTTACAGCATGAATGCATTAGTACTAACCGTTAATTAAAATTAACCCTTCATAAAACAGGAAGAGTTTTGATAACTTCTCAAAAACGTGCAATCAGAAAACAAATGCAACTCTTTTTTCCAAATTAAGATGGAACTTGGTGCTAAAAAGCTTTGTTTCTCCCATTTTGTCTACATTCCAGCAGAAAAGGATGCCTATACATTTTTTTTCATGGCTTAGCAACAAGAAAAGCATGTCCTGCTCCAAGTAGCTGCTACTAGGCAAAAAAGTTAATGCAGAAAGCAACGTAGATTATCGGGCAATAATAGTGCACTTAAGTAGTCTTGTATTAATGGACATTAAAAAGAAACAACTAGAAGCCAAAATGGAAATTAATGAAAAGTAAAGCATTAAATTACCTATAATTATAGTTCTTCACAACAAAGTACAGTGGGGGGCCAATTCTAAGATACTCGGAGACATTATTGAAATAACCCTGTTGGAAAGAAAAACGCATGTGCAATCAACCAACAAATAACCGTGGAAGATACACTAACCAAGTTACAAAACGGTATCCAGCAATTGAACCTGCAGATATGAGTCCCGTGGAAGAACAATTTTCTGTTCCAAACCAGGTTCAATCCTAGTGGATAATGCCTATAAGGTTCAAATATGTACAAGTTAACTTTTTCTAGACGTCATGTAGAAAGCCCAGATTTGCAGAATCCAAAAAGTAAGAAAGTAAATCTCAGGGAACTTACAATGCTAGCCAATGCAAAAGCAGTGAAGATGGAAATGACCACTATCTTAACCCACCAAAGACTGAGCACGGGTGCATGGACCTCCTGGGAGTTGACAGACAGAAGCTTGACTTGGTCAGAACGAGAAGCAAAAACACTACAGGTTGTCAAAAATCTTTAAGCATGGTTTAAAAACTCTAAATAAGGAGTTCATATTATTTATTGATTACCTTCATATATCGAGCAAGTAATCCGTGCCTTCCTGTAATGCCTGAAGTTTCATGTAATATGGCAATCAGAATCTATATCAAGTTTGCAACAAGAATTCATAGATATGTAGCTACCAGCAAATGAAAACGAGAAACCTCACCACACCTTTATCTGAGTCAGCATACGATGATGAAATTTTTAGACAAGGAAAACAATCCACCCTCTTATCCTCAGCTCGTAAAAAGTCAAAGACTATCAAAGCAACAAATGCAGTGACTTGCAAAAGGAAGTCCAAGAGCACAGCAAGTGCTGCAACACAGGTATTTTATAAAATGGAGTTGAGAATTTGGCAAGATTAAAATGTAGATGGGGAACACATTGAGGAAATAAACAGAATCATCTAACCAGCAAACATGGAAAAGACACGACATGCTGGCATGGGTATAAAGCTCCCAACTGCAAATGCTAACACCTCAGATAGACTAGCAAGTGTTATAGATGGTCCAACTTCCACAAGTGCATCGCTTATCCTTCCTTCTAATGGCACCTCTAATGGTTGTCGCTTAACAGCGTGCACCAATATACACATGTTATCCACCCCCACCTGAAATAATATATGTTCATAAAATATAAGCCATGGATGTTGCCCAAAATAGTTTCATGAATAACTAATATTTAATGAGAATTTTGCTTAGTGAATCACCAAAAATTAATATTAAATTACAATGCATGTTTGAAAGAAAGTAATACTGGGTTTTCATTTCAGCTATCATCAGTTTCTATATAAAGCTATGGATATCCCAGTTCCTAATACATAACTAACAAGACAAGCATGTGGATACTTCAGAATGCCATAATTCACAAACGAGCTCTAAATTAACTGTTTGATCCTACAGCTCAATCTTATCTTCTTGATGCAATAGAGAAAACTAGCGTCTTTCTTCCCCCTTTATCTTATTAAACAATTTGCTTACAGAACAAAGGGAGAAAACTCCCTAGCAAGAGCTGCGAGTATCCTATTCAAACCTAAAGTTCATTAAGGATTGCGCTCTAGAGATTAGAAAAAAACATAACACAAGTCAAGCCACATTAATGGTTGTCACCAAATTAGCATTAAATCAAAACAATGCCAAAAGAAGAACCTTACCGCTAACACAAGAAAAGGAATGACTTCCATGATGATTAGTGTCGATTTTACTCCAATGGCACTAAAAAAACCAACTGACCCAAGAACAGAAAGCATGACAAGCATAACCCCAGAAAGACCAAGCAATACCTAAAATTGAATTAATCATATATTGAAAAGAGGAGCTTTTAGTTCAATACAGGAAATTAAGAAATTATAAAAATATGTAGAATGCATTAAGAGGAGAAGAACACACCTTAGACGAAATGTAAAAGGAAGACAAATGAGGTGTGTCACCGAGAGTAAGAGATATATAGGCAAACATCACCAGATAGCTTATCTGGAAACAAATTACAGGAAAAAGTAATGAATAAAGATGAATACGCAACAAAACCTTAATTAGGGGACAGAAACATAGAAATTTCCCAACTCAATGTATGAATATGGTTCACTAATCCAAATATCATCTGTTAACTTGAACAATAGCAACGTAGTTCTGGAAGATTAGAGAAAAGGCTATTGCCCAATCCAAGTCTCACAAAAAAAAAAAACGAAGAAGCTTTTACTTCCTACAAAGAGGAATCAAAAGATAATATCATTGTGATTAAATTATAGCAGAAATAAAAGGTGGCACACACATGAAGTAGATTAGGCTTTAGCAAAAGCCAATTGGTTTAGTGCATAGGTTCTAACGTTGCTTATGTGATCAATATTGTGACTTTTTCTCAATAGTCTCTTCATCTTATGAAGTTTCTACATGATATGAGAGCTAAATATAGAATATGACTTGATGATTCTACAACTGCAACCGCTAGCAGGGCTAGGACATAAACTAGCACTAGGAAGTGACTATTTCACCAACAACTTAAAAGCGGATATAAAATTTTCAACAAGAACAAATATGTTTACCAATATAGTAATGGCATCTGCGGTGCTTTCTCCTTTTAGCTCTTCCTCAATAGAGCTTTCCGAAGAAAAAGAAAGTGTAAGATTTTTTGCTTGGACCATGGGCCACACTTCATTCTATTATTGAAAACATAAAAACATTCAGTTCAAAAGCAGTAGCAGAAAGCCTTAGAATTTAAGGATAGCCAATATATCCCACAAGAAGTTTGTAACCGGGTTAGATCTGATAACAAGTTTCAATTTTTTCAACTATTTGTACCCATTTTTCATTTTTGAAAAGTTCTCTTGTCTTTGATTGCTAAGTTCTAAACTTAATGAGGTATCAAGGTGATGCTGACTTGTATGATTCAAAGGCATCTTGCGAATCCTATAGCTACCCTAATTAACATATACAAGTAAGAACTTGCATTACTTTTCTCATTCCTTATATATCACACCCAGAAACCTACACCGGCTCTCATGTTCAGATGAACAAGATCAAAGCAGACATAATTTGACCCACATAAACCAATTTCCATGTTATGCTCCAATATAGATATCATCATGTAGTTTCAAATGTCAAGAACAATCATATTCTACAAGCTATAAGCTACAAGCTGCATTACGAGGAGCTCTCTCATATGAAATATAAAAAGTACTACCCTTAAGATCCACAAGACTAGCGATACCAGACTTTAGGTGCTGAAAATAAGATTTACAGCTACATTACGAAAGCCCCAATACTATAGAAGCCCAATTTGCACAATGTCATCATAATGAGCTTGTAGATTTTGCTGAGAAAAAAACTGCTCAGGTACTAAGAAAATAGCAAAAGAAAAATATAATATTACGAAAAACCACTGAAATAAGACAAACCTTGACTAACTGAACAAAGGCCTTCTCCCAAGCAACAGCTTTAGCAATTTTACTTGCTTCTTTATCAATGGCATTGTTTACTGGATAAGTTACTATAAATGCAGAAGCCTGCCTCAGAAAAAATCCTTGTAGGATTATCACGTATTCTAGAAACAAGTTACTTCATAAATTTATGAGGAGAAGAAGTACCTCAGAGTAATTGCTTCCTGAGAAACCACCTAGGGCGGTGCTTGGTTCAAGAGGGGCTTTGAAGGTGCTCATGCATGTGTCTGCAGATGTATAATGCTGAAACAAACAAACCATTGGGTAAGTTTCCAATAGGCCACTCAATAAAATTTATATGTAGTTTTTTTTTCCAAAGTATGGCAGAGCGAACATGCATAACAGAATTGTTATTCTCCTGATGTTTTGCATTTCATACAAACTCTAGAGAAGAAAACCCAAATATGACAGTAACGTGCACAGACAAAAAGATAAAATGCAAAGCGTTGTAACTTATGAATGGAATAAGAATGCTTCTGCTCTCTAAGCAATGAATGGCATTTGATATATCAAACCACACCTGTAAACAATAACCGACGTGCTCAACTCCCCCATAGTTTTCATAATTTTGAGGATCCATTTGGAAATACTAGTGAACCAGAGAGTAGAGACAAGTGTTAGTCACAAACATAGAATTACAAGAAATGCATATTGCAGACATTTGAAGCTCTACTTAGATGACCACCTGCAGAACACTTTGAGTAGCACAATCTTGGTCCAATGGCTTCATACAAATATCAGTCAGGGATATCATTGATCCAGAATAATTTGCACGAATTCCATCAACCTATTAAGATAGAGTGCTATTAATATTTCAAAACCTCATATTATTGATAAAAAGAAAAGATAAAGATGTTTACAACAAGGAAACTTGATTCAAGTTCAACGACATCTACGTACCTTCTTTTGTATTTCAAATAGTAACTTGATATTTTCTGCTGTCATAATGCTTGGTAATCTGCCATCCTCATGCTTAGGTGTAGTTGCTATAATTAGCTGAAACATTAGTTATTTCAAAATTTAAGTGAGGCCATGCTTTTTGCCATTATGCAGTTCTAAATTAATTGCTCAGTTGTGGTATTATAACAGAAAAGCTATAGTAGCAACAAATAATGATATAACAGGGTTAAAATCCATTAATTAAGCAACTATAAGACACTGGTACAGGCAAAGATTTGGATTTCCTCAATAAACCATAAGCTGTAAATCCATAAGGAAAATTTACAAAACCAAAGTAAGTACTTCAGTTTTCTGATTCTATCAAAGAAGCAGAAGAAAGGTGCAATAATGCATAACCTGCTCAATTCTGTAAAAAGGTGCTAGGTGGCTGTCAAAAAAACTTTTCTCTTCTGCAGCTCTACTGCCAGGACCTACCCATAGCTGAAACGGTATATGAATCAGAAGTGACAGCTACATTGGAAGGTTAAAGTATGAATAACAATTTGAATCAATCACAATTAAAATGCTCTCCAAGCCATTTGACATGTTTTTTTATCATAACAGCTTCAGAGAAAAACAAACTGCTTTTTGATTGATATTCTATATGGTATATATTTGCAATATAAGCATGCTTTGCTGTAAATTCATATATTTTTGTTTTGTCTGAATAATTCAGAAAGGGTGTATTTCTTTCATTCTTACCGGACGACCAGATTTTCCTGCTACACCAATTTAAATTATAGTACTTGATTATAAAAACAATTTGCAATTCACTTTTCCGTTTTATGCAGGTTCCGTAACTTACACTTCAGTAAACGTATCATGCAGCAGTTATCAAATATGATATCATAGGCCTTTCATTATTACATTGGTTTTACCAAAGGGGCAAGAATATATAAAAAAGAACCAGAAAAAAAATACATATGCTTCATATTTATGCAAATGCAACTGACGGTGAGAACCTACGAGATGGCATTTTAGGCGGTCACGGCCAAAAAAGAGAATAGTGCATGTCCGCTTATCTAAAAGGAAATGAGTGATTTAGGGGAAAATCATACCTTCTCTGGTCGGGTCTCCACCTTAAAACGAATTAGACCTAAACAAAGGAGAAGAACTAAGGCAACAGATAAGCTCAACACAAGGATAGGATGTCTAGTGACCCATGTGCCATATCTCCTGAACATAAAATTGAGTGTGAAACACCCTTCTTTTACCCTGATTCAAGCAATAATGTATAGGCACTGACCTGTAGAAATTTGACAAGTATCCTTGGACAATTGAAAGCTGTACCGTGTTTCCAATTTTAGGAGTATCTTCAGCTATCTGGTAATTTATAGGTGAAAAGAAGTATCAAAACTGAGAATTAGTGACAATAGATTTTAGTCTTGAAAATGGGATCATAGAACTAGAAAGAATGAACGCAGACCTCTATTTTTCTTTTCACCTTGTAAACTTTCTCATGTAAAGCTCAAGTTAAATCACCTAACTAACTCCCTTTAGTAAAAGGATCAAGTTAACTCTTAGCATTTCACTAGACATAAGTAGGTAAGAAATGGGAGGACCTGCACTGGGAGATTCTCATCCTTCCTCCTATGAACAGAATGAATTTCATCACCATCCATGATATTTGGTGATGGTTTCAGTGTAGAAGTTTGATCCTTCTCTCTTTTTCGATGGAACAAACCCCATCCAAGAAACATGGAAATGAGCAGGATATAAATGATTGTCAAAGCAAAGTCAACACATTTTGCCTGAGGAGATTGTAACAAATAGATTAGCCAAATTTATACTGTTATCGAAGTTCTCAAAATGAGCAATGATATCCTTCACTTTGCACCAGCTCCAACAAACAAACTGGTGCAAATTGAGATCATTCTGTGACGCATGACTCCTCACCTTAAGAGATCCAAATCTCACAGAACAGGAAGAAGCTCTCTCATGCCATGGAGGAGGAGCTGTATTGGCGCAAACAGGAGAAGAAGGACAATCACCACAGGAACAGCCCAGGGAAACATCAGCACATGAATATGTAGAGACATTCATAGGTATCATTTCTGATGACCCGCGAGCAGCCGACTTAAATGTAATGGCATATGGCGAGCCTGGAAGATTAGGTGCTGCTCGTCTACCAATAAATGCAAACCACTCTGCCAAAGTTAATAACTGACAATAAGAACAACAGCAGTTATGCAAAAATGTAGGAAATTATCTATTAAGAAGACAAAAGAAGTTTACACTTTACACCCTCATTAATCATCCGAAAATGAATCGACAAATCAAGTGCTTGCACATGCAGCCACAATAACAAGATTACCAAAATTCTACTAATGCAATTACCAACTGTTAGCATACACGACAGAGTTTAAGTTATCATTACGACACTCTGATTTCAAGACATTGAAACTTGACAAAAGAAATGCAGCAAAAAGCCTCTTTGTTGGTGCACATAACCCTTCGGATATTACGCCACCTACTTCACTGGATATCACAAGATTTGAAAGCTCATCCTTCAAGAATATCATCTAATATTTCATCCTTTCAGAATCTCAACCATGCCCTATCTATCCACCTTATGATTCTTCCTGGAAAGCTTCAAAACCTAAAATCTAAGTTATCCACTGCCCATGTTTGCAACTTAACATTTACCTAAACAGAGACATTTGTTCATTGACTTCTATTCCGCTCATCTTGCCAGAGAACCAAAAGCTAACTGCACTTGTTAACAGCTGACAAAACCATCAATATTACACCATTAACATAGTTTGCATCAAAGTTTATCACATCATAAAATTCAGTACTAAGAAATCTACAAAAAATGCCTCACTTCCCACTACAACTGCATCCGACTACCTTCCTATGTAATCTTTGGAGTATCTCTCCAAAAATGCAAAATTAACACTTGAAACATATTATTCTTCCAAAACAAAAGGTGTTTAGGATCAACAAAGCATCAATTCATCTATTGAATAGGTTCATATTTTTAACCTAGGAAGAACGTGACTGATAAACCATACATAAGAAGTGGAGGGGATTCGGTAGTTGCATTTATCAAAGTATTAAAATTAAACCTTTAAAATTTTGAGCGCCAGCACCGATGAAGTCTAAAGCTCGAGTATTCATGGTACCAAACTTCACGTCTTTGCAAGAGTTGTATAACCCCTCACCAAAAGCATCGGTTATATAAAAATCAATTCCATCCACAGTTAAATTGTTTTTAACCTGAAAGGAGAATGAGTTACATTCACATTCTTAAGCATAAATCATGATGCGTGTGACTAGAAGAAATACAAATCCCAGCTCAAAAATCAACGATCCAATGGCCAAATCCAATGCATCAAATTCAGCTTTTTCTAAAAAAAATAACTAACTCATTCATAGATGATTTAACTGTGAAATTGAAATACAAATAAACAGATAGTTACAAATCCATAAATAAAAATATTACAACCTAATAACTTTAAGCAGTAAATGCAATGGTTAATCCTCATATTCACTTTACAAACAATTTACAATCTAGATGCCATGACTTCATTGGTCATGATGATGAGAGCGCCTAAACCTTTCTTATAAATATGTGTGAAGATTGATTGAGAAGGATTTCTGACCTTGGAAATAGAAGTTACATTGATAAACAAACTCTGATGCGGAGAGCAGGAAAGCTCGCAAAACAGATTCAGGAAATTTCGTAAGCATGCTGGACAGCCAACAAGAAAAGGAATTGCCTGCAGAACATACATCAGTTCGTGAGAATATAACTATTCGTTTCAGTACATATATACCTACAGAGTGGAAAAAACACGGAAAAGAATAGCATAGAAAATCTTGACAAAACCATAAATATAAGAGAAGGATCATAATTCTCAGACAAGTTCTGAAAGCTAAACGAAAAAATTGACATGTCAAAGTAGCAATTTGACCAATAAGAAGAAGAATAGATAAATGGGAGTCTCGAATCTAAAGTCAATCAAAAGCACATATGAGAACTAAGTAAGACATGAAAATTTTAGAAAACATGTGACCGATAACATTGGGCCAAATGTTTCGCGCTTTCAAGGAATATGTCCTGCCTGGTATCAACCCATGTAAGCCAAGTCATTCATGAAATACATAAACATAGAGAGAGATATCATGGCCAACTGCTGCCATAATGGACACAACAGATTTGTAAGAGAACGATCACATCATTTTCCACAATTGCTGCTAACTAAATTATATTCAATGGCATTAAGCGTTATCAACTCCTTACAAAGCTTCAAATTTAGAGATTATGTAGAAGATTATCCAAGTCACTGGACAAAATATTACTACCAAAGCTCATGACAGTTCTTACTTGCTGCACTTGTGACCGTAATGTGTCAAACTGTGCTGCCGTGCAGCAAACATTACCGCTGATTGTTGGGCACAAACTTTGGATCTTTTGTGAAAGCAAGTCATCTGGCTGAGAAAAAAGGGCATTATAATTAGGTACTTCACAATTTAGCAGTTACTGAAATTTTCATAGTTATAGGACCCAAAGCAACTGCAGGAAATTCGACTCCTAAAAAATCAAGAGTTATCTTACTATTCAGCTTACAAGAGACATGGTAGGGGCGATGCCAAAAGACAGGCATTTTTCTTAGCAAGAATTATTGCAGTAAGAATTATTGCAGCAAGTATCCAGGGAAAGACAGTGCTTGCAAAATAAAAGGATAAAAAGTAGAGGTTGGGTCCTGCTGGATAACTTCCAAATAGGGTAAACCATATACTTGAAGACTGGAAAAATATCACACAGAATTGCTGCTATAACAGCTACAAGTCTTCCTCAAAAATACCTTCACAGAAGGTGAGCCGCGAGGACAGTTCAATATTTTTCCATCACCACGTGTTCCACATATACCGTACATAGCACAATATTCTTTGGTATGTCTTTCCCTGAACAATTAGAGGATAAAATGCATAGAACTGAGTTATTCAATATCACAGACGAAGTTGACAACAGCTGAATAAAAAAAAAACACGTTCATGCAACATAAGCAAGTTGCAATGATAATATAGAACCTCAGAAGCATAGTTAAAATCCAAAAGAAAAAAACAATAACAAAAAAACCTAACACTGCCTCACCCAGATGTGGCATCAGTAGTCAAAAGCAATCGCGTATCTAATTCTTCAGCTTGGACAAAAGATGCAATAAACAGAAACTGAAAGTACAGAAATTACAACATTTAGTATAAGATATAATTACAACGATATTTATTTTCAAACTCACTATGAAACGATATTTATTTATAGAAGAAGATATTCATCACCATGAAAATCAGTTAACCAGTATATATGTGTGTGTGTAAGCTAACCAAAAAACACAGGTTACAGAATATATAGAACAAGTTACAGAGCATATACAATCACAGGATATTATATATACTTCTTTCTTTTTCTTTTTCTTTTTTTCTCTAATTTTGGAGCTCATTGCAAGTTAGAAACTTTGAAACAAGAAAACAAAAACAAAAGTTAAAACACGGAAATGTTACACAAAATACACAGACAATTTCAGCTAACGAATGTACTTACAGAAAAATTTTCCAGAAAAAATAAAAACAATGACGAATTTGCAAATAAAACGCACACAGCGTTGAATTAAATCATTCTCTACAATCACATGATCAAGCAAGCAAACCTCAGCGGTTCCTGAATTTCACAACAACAGAATATACAAACAAAAGAAATACAACGAAAGGAGACAGCACAGAATAATCATAACGAGAAAGAGCATTGCGTATGCGTATCAAAATGTTTCAAAAATCAAATCGAAAATTCTCAAACGGAAAATTCAATAAACGAAAAATTTTATAAAAAAAAAAACAGAGACGTACTGCCTGGAAGAGAGAAAAGAAAAGCAGAAGAAGCTTCGTAGAAGTCGGACAGAGAGCGTCGTCCATTGGGAGCGATGGTGGACGAGAGCGAGATATTGTGCGCTGCGTTAGAGAATGTAGAATGCGAAGAAGTAAAGGAAGCAGGCGGTTTGAATATATACTGATGTGGGTGAGGCAACTGAGGAAGAGTAGCAGGAGCAATCGCAGTAGAAATAGAGGCGATACGGATGACGCCGGTGGCAATGACTCTCAGTAAATGTGATTAAAAATTAAATATCAATAAATAATAAAATATTTAATTTATATAAAATATTATTAAATGATATATTATTTTATGGAACGAGAAGAGTATAATTGATTAATTAATATGCGAGGCAGTGCAGATACGTTATTTAAGAAGTTGTTTTAGTTTTCTATTTACGAAATTACCCCTTCCCCTGTCGCACTCTCGGGTAGGATTTTCTTATTTGTTATGTCCACGTCAGATCCATTGCATGCTTTTAATACGAGTGAAATTTACTATAAATATTTTGCCACCAAATTTACTATAAATCAATTATTTTGTATCAATTTGTGAAAAAAAATATTTTTTATTTAATTTATGAACTTTTGAATCGATAACCAAAAGCTACTCAACGAGCTATCGTCAATCAGGAGAGATTTGACTCGATCCCAACCATCTGCTAGTAGTTGGGTTGTTTATAAACCGGTTCAAGTGCAAAGCCACGGTGACCTCCAGAACAGCCTCCGGCGCGTAGTCACTGGAACCTCACTTCACTCCAAAGTGTGCACACAAGTCACTCTCTCTGACTTTGTATTTGGTGCCATTCTTTTTTTTTTTTTTTTGATTACATTAGGTTTCCCGACTTATGCCAGACTAATCCTAAGCCTCTAAGACCCCACCCCAAGAATCCCAGAGGAGGTAAATCTGGACACTCTCAGCCCCTCAGGTTCCTACGTAGCCTGTACACTTCTGCGCACAAGGAGTCATTGCATACTGATTGGTCAGCTCCTCGTACTGAT
>CANYBF011445452.1:0-14141 GCA_948192965.1 Dalechampia spathulata | reverse complement strand
ATCACTAAATTTAAAAATTTCATGTCTTATTTGTTAAAAATGAAGATTTAGCCTTAATTAATCAAAACACTTCTCTTAACACTTGATTTTCCAACTTATACTTAATCTTAATCTTCTGTTTTCTTACAACCATCTTATTTTATAATTAAAACTTACCAATCTTTAAGAAAATTCTTTTGAATGATTCAGCCATCAAGAAAAATCCAACACCAACACACCCACACAAACACACATCATTTTATTTCATGTCTATTACAACCTCAAGCACTAAAACCATCAAAACATGAACTAAAAATCATCAAAAAGTTCAAATACTATTTGGATAGCAACTTAAATTCATCAAAAATTCATAAACCTAACATATCTAAGTCTAACTCATACTTACCAACTCACCTTTGAACTCATATAACTCAAATCTTCACTAAAAGTGACTCTTTTGGCTCTTAAGCTTCAGATTTAGTATGGTTCTCCACCATTTGACTTCCTATTTATAGATCTATAACTCAAATCAACCTGCATGCACTAAAATAAGTTAGATCTAAACAAACAAAGAAGATTTAGTTCAAAAAGGTTTCGGTTTTCTTAAGAAAAATCTCAAAACTCATGGATTTACTACTTACACTTAAGGATCTTTGTAAAAAGGCTTCGATCACTCCTTTAATGGCATCTAACATGCATGGTTTCGGCCTTGACTAGAAGATTACTCAAATATCTAGCTTGTAACTTGAGTAGTTGCGCCAAAGATGCAAAAAGAAGATAAAAATGTTTGATAGTTTGAAGTAGATGCTACGGTTTCTTCTAAAAATGGAGTATGAACGAGTTGTTTCACTTAGAACTTGTAATATTCATGAAGTTATAGAAGAAAGATGGAGTAGAATAATGAAATTTTTGGCTAGTTTGAAGAAAAAAAATGAAGAAACTAAGGTTAAGTTAAGAAGAAAGAAGATGAAGAAGTGATAAGATAAGAAATGAGAGGTTAGGAGAGAAAAATGAGATATGGAGGGATGGGATTTTGGAAGTCCTTTTTAGTCCCTAAACATCACTAAACTACCCCTTTTAGCCCCTAAACTTGTATATTTTTGTGTTTTGCTTAAATCCACAAATAAAATTTCTTAATTTTCATATTATACACTCCAAAATGTCATATTTTAATTAAAAATACCTTCCAACCATTTTCCTATACCAATTTAATTAATATTCCTACACTCTCTCTTCATCCACTAACACCTTTTTTAAAACTACTTTTCCAATTTCCAATACAACTTTTCCAAATACCAATCCCCCTTTCATTTAACTATTCTATTTAAAATATAATCTAAATTATTCTATTTCCATTCATATTTATCTATTTATTATCTTCCATAACACTAATTTTCTTATTTTTTTTTATTATGACCTCATTTTTAGCAATTATGACATCATAATGTCATCATAATTAAAATTAATACCTTTACCTTTTCTAATATTTATATTTTATTATCTAATTATACTAATTCATCAATACTTCATCATTTTTCATTTTCCAATAAAAATTATAATTATTTCTACTCACTTACATCATCATTACCTCATTATGATATCATAATTAATTTTTAATTCAAAATTTTCAAAATTTACATATATCTAATTTAAGTTAATACAAGCACTATGGTCAAAACCATTAAATCAAATTCAATATTTTTAACATAGAAATCATCATTTTAGCACCATTTAGGGTCTGTTGTAGTGGTTTCGGTAAAATTTTCAATTTCCTCTTTTGAGTTTTAAACTCAATTCTTATCATATACTTATCAACATAATCATAATTTCATATCATTTTCACACCAATAGCATATAAAACACAACATAACATTAATTTATGAATGTACAATGAACCACTAAATTCAGGATGTAACATAATTGATGCTGAATCTATTCAATGTTAGTTTACCATTGAATAATATGTTTATATTCATTTATGCTTAATATATATCATTTTATAGAATTATTTAGGTTAAGAAGAAATTAGATAGAATAAACACTTTATATGCAAATACCATTAAATCTTATTCTTAGTTACTTTTTTATTAAGCATCACTAAGCTTTATACTTAGTTGTAATCATTTGATGAACATATTTTAGAGTAATATAAGGGGAATCTAAATCAACGAGGCACTAGTTTAGTTAGGACATTCTAAGATTTTGTATGATGTTCAAATTCACAATTTGATAGCATAATATATTCCTAATAGATATTTTCTCTTATACAACCATCATTATACCATTTATGGATAGTAAATATTTTATGCATGCAAGTGAAATGAAAATATTAAAAATAACTGGTGGATGGTTGAGCATATGGCTTCCTTATATGAATGATGTATGTTTTAGAAAATAAAGATGGCATGCCTTTGCTATGCAAGCATACAAATATGTTTATTTGAATAAATGATTGCACAAATGACATAGATAAAATAAATTGATTGAATTATAGTTGAGTTATATTATATGAATTGAAAATATACATACATAAATATATATATGTGTGTATCATTTATAAGATGATTAATAAGTTTCAATTTGTTAAGAAATTTGTTAATCATTCTATGAGAGAATGTTTCATCAAGTAGATTGACATGTAGGACATCTCTTAGAGGAGGAAAATCTCCTTTATGCTTATGTGTTTTAGGCTTTATCCACTTGCATTTGGTTATGAAATTGATTGCTTTTCACATTTTAATTATGCTTTTGCAATAATTGTTCTCAATGTTAGATGCATGATTATGATTTATTTTGATGATTAATGGTTTTTTTTATTTGTTTATTATGTTATGTTAATTTAAATTTCATTTGTTTATATTATGTTATTTGAATTACATGTCATGTTGTTGCATGATTTAATGTTTAATTAGTTTTCCAAATCATGTAGTTGATTTGATTTGGTGATATGATTTTGATAATTAGTATGTTGTACAGTTACATGTTTAGGATTGCATACTAATCTATTCATGCATAATTTTTATATTTGATTATTGATTTGTGTTATCAAAGCTGAATTTATCATTTAGTCTAACATGTTATATTATTTTGTTTGTTATGTCATTAGATGCATAAATATGATTTAATATTTTCAAACATTCATTTGTCAATTTCGTTTACATGTCATTTAGACGTATGTTTAGTATTGTAACAATATACATATTTTATTATCTAGTTGGCTTCATATTATTTTATCATTATCTTAGATGAATGTTTAAGCTTGTTTACGGTATGAATGTCTTTATGTTTGTGTCTTGTTTTTTATGCAAATATTTTATTTTTAGTATCTGTTTTATTTTCTTGAATCATAAATTATAGATTTCATTGGTTTTATTTGAGGTTATAGCATTTCTATTATTATTTTTTCATCATTTATTCGTTAGATTGTAAATTATAAAGTTTCCTAAACTTTCTCGAGGGTATGACCTTTTTTCTTTATCTTCTTTTTTTATGTAAGTTATGGATTTCTATAATCTTTGATTTTGACTAAATAACTTATTTATGTTATTGATTGATGAGTGGTTCAACTTTCTACTACAATATATTTCTATATACATTTTATTTTAATGCATGATACATGTTAAATAATATTAATGTCTATAATAAGAAACAAAATAATTTAACATAAATATAATGATGAAAATATATGTATTAAGAAATTGGATATTAAACTCATAAATCTCATGATAGTCTCTTATATTCTTCAATACTAATAAATTATATATGTCTATATAAGTATAAAATGAAATGTACTATGCTAAAAGGTAGAGACATCATCCTAATATTTTACATTGCACGCCTACGAAAATGGAAAAATGATAGAGCTACTTTTGTAAAGTTGAATAACCAGTAACAAAATTGATTTGGAAAAACGTACAAAGGAACAATGATTTTTGAATCTCTTTCACACTATTAAAACTCTTTCGGATGGATACCAAATTTTTTGCTAAAAAAGAAAAAAATCGTTCTGTAATTTCTCAGAAAGAACACAGCATAGCAGAATGCTTTATTATGATCAATAATTCAACATGAAAAATTTGGTCCAACAATGTTCAGTAAACCTTTGCTTGCTCAATAAGACAATAACCAGTTAATTGCATAACCCATACACTTTGTTGTAAGCAAGAGCATTCCGGTTGCATCGATTTCGCGACTGAAAAAGGCCTCTTTGTCACCAGCTGAAATGTCTACAATTCCACGAGCCGATCCATGACCATTTTGACAACTGTGGGACCATCAACTGCGACCGCCACCTTCACAGAGGGTTTATTAGACCACTCGTTGACTTCACCGAACCTGGTTAATTTATTTTTTTTTTCATAATAAAGAAATTGATCACCGACTGTCCTGCATGGATAAGCTGCATTTCTCGCTACGAAAAGTCAACTGCTTTTCGCCATTTTCACAATTAGAAAAAATGCACTAGATTTATATTTTAAGAAACAAATGTACATGATATATTTCCATTTTGTGCCTCTGTATTTTGACTGGTTGAATTATTCACTTGTGTTCCATTTTCGTACTACTGATGCTCAAACTACACATTACTCCTTGTCATCATTAAAAAGGAATTTAATGTCAAATTATGCCATTTGAAAAGACCAGAGGATAATACAAGTATGTTAACCATTTGTCAAATAAGATCAGCTCTCATGATGTTCGAGGACTTGTATTAAATTCTTGAACAGACAGCCATACCTCTTCTTTTTGTTAAAAAGAATTGTCAGTCCCCTTGTGATGCCAGAGGTCTGGACTCTAACAACACCCTCTGTGTAGGTTATAAGTGAAGGATCAACAGCAGCGATAAGAGTTGTTGGATCGTGAAGATAGACTCCTGCATGAAGGCCAAAAGTAAACATTCATAATGATTGTCACAAGTTGCATTACAGTTACACCAAGAATTGCCAAACCTCTTGTGTTGTATGCATCATGATGATATTCGAAGTACACATCTAAAATTTTGTGCAAGTACTGAGCACATTTAGAATTCGATTGTGCCAGTTTATTTCGATCATCATCTGCAATACATCAAAAAAGAGAAACAAATCATCAAAAAATTCAGAATCTATTAAATCAAAATCCAACATGACAGCTTCATTTGTACGCTAAAGAATTGATGTTCTTCAATTTTACCAACCATGAAAAAATTCATATATATACAGCCTCCCATATAAGTGGCATAACTATTTCCATAAGCAACCTATGCTGGAATGGTATTCAAGATCTGGAACAATTTGTGTCAATCATTTAGCAACAAGGATTACACAGATTTTGAGAATGAAGCCATAAAGTGACAGTTATTTAAACGCACCGTTTCTTTTTGGGATAATACAGATACGACGCACATCCCCATTTCAGTGGAAGGAAAGGGAGTTGCGATGAACCACTAACTCCATGGAAAGCGAAAACCTTGTAGTGCAAGTGATCTACTCAGCCATGTGCATGATAAATTTAAGCCAGAAGACAGTTTTGAAACTATGTTGTCCTTTGTTCACGTGAAATGTAAATTATATATTATTAGTAACTGATGTAGTTGTCACGTTAAAAATTTCGTTCTGGCATCATATTGATAGATAAGGTCCAAGACAAAAACACTTTTTAGTGTACATCAGGAGGGAAAAGAATAGCAGAAGGATCACAACATGAAAGATGGACAACTGTAGATGACAGCTAAAGATTTACTGCTATAAATCAAAACGAGAAAAGAAAATAATAAAGCAAATCAAAAAAGAACAAAAAGGAGTTATTTACAAGAGCATTGTTAAATTTTAATGTAATTAATTAAGTGACTATGTGTTCTTAAAATTATCAAAATTAGTCTTTAGAATTTTAGAATTATCAAAATTAGTCTCTATATTAGCATTTTGTTAATGTTTCATCAAATTTGTAATCAATTGGGTCTTTATCTTTTCACTTCAAAACATTTTGATTTCTTACTTTGAATTTTTACATATCAGATGGTCTCAGTTTTGGTAATTTCAATGTACTTTAAGCAAAAAGATGATGAAATGTTGACACAAGAACAAATATTGACATTAAAGAAAACCCAATTAATTATATGGAAAGTTAATTTGGGAATGGTTTATGTCAATCTTTCTTGTTCTTTCTGTTTGAATTTCTTTATTCTCTTTCTTGTCTTGCTATATGTACTGCTATTTTTTTGTTTAGCCTGCAAATTCTGGACCCTTAGGCATAGGGCAGATTTGCATCCGACAATAACCAATTACAGGAACAATTTGTTTAGATGCGATTATTGATCAAGCAATAGGTCCTTAGACCATATATCTGATTAGATTGCGACACAATGTAGAGCAAAAGGCATTTGTTGGATTTTTATATATACATGATGGCTCATGGCTCATAGGACTGTTAGTTACATTTATATGTACGGTAGCCGTATAAGTGCATAATATAGATTGTCATAATGGTAGCGTACCTGTCAAAACAACCTGATGGGTGACATTAAGCCCAATGGCCAAAATATCTGCTCCACTGGTGAAAACAATATCAGCAGCATCTGCATCGCCAAAAATCTGATCATACATAGAAAGTGATAGAGTCAGTGTGTAGAGAATGAGCAACTGAGAGAAAGACTGAATGGGCAATCGAGCATGTGAAAGAGAAGCAGAGATAGAGGAAGAGAACTAAGAATTTAAGCCCAGAACTACTTACATAGGAGTAACAACGATGCAAATGAAGCAAAGTTAATAAAAAATATGAACAGATTTACCCCAATGGAAAGGTATCCTGAATCGGACACTTGAAAGAAGTTAAACACAAAATAGAAGAGCAAGACTTGAAAAAATTCAATAGAATCGGATATCCTAAACTCAAGCATACATTTGCCTCCGCTGCTGGATTCACATTTCCATTTACTCCAAAAGCACCACCAAGTAAAACAATCTGCCCAATGTTTTTAGCAAATGCAGGATCTGATTCGATTGCCTGCATGATAGGTTTCTATTAGAAAATACTAAACGAAGCAGGCAAAAGCAAACCATTCCATATGATCAAGAATCTAACCAATGCAAGATTTGTAAGTGGACCCAATGCCACCACCGTGACTTCACCAGGGAACTGATTTGCTTGCTCAACCAGAAAAGCAGATGCTGACTGTTCAATTGGCTTTCCTTTAGGTGTTGGAAAATTTTGGTTGCCAAGTCCATCAGCACCATGGACAAAATCAGCGACACGAAGTTTGGTACCTTTCTTTACAGTGAGAAAGAGATGGCAGAAATTGATAACCGAACAGTGAGAGTCAATTATAAGTGTTTCATTATCATTTGTTGAGCAGAAAGGCAAAATTGCAGATGAAACATACTGTTAAAGTTGTCAAAAAATAATGAGAAGAAATAATAGAATAATAGCAACATGGCAATGTTAGTTACATTTATGAAGAATATTCATTCACTTGTGTCCTTTCAAATCTGGAGAGGCTATCTTATGTTGCTTAAGGGAACCACTGAGCCTACATATTATTAATTATACAAGCATAAAGGGAAAAAGACAACAAATTTAACTACATTGGAGAAGAATATGCCTCTTTCTGAACCATGAAAATAAAAGATGCTTGAACCAGCAGATAACCAATATAGATACTCATGCCATTGAGCAATTAACTAAGGATGTAGTCCAAGTAATCATACCTAGATAAATTATTTGTTACAGAAAATTAACGGAAACTAGCTAAATTGAAGCCTCCTAGGCTTCCATAACCCATCAAAAACTTTAGCTGGTTCTGAGCTCTTTTTATTCATGTTTTATATCAGATACGAAAAACACACAACAATATTATATTCTTTATTTTTTATTCAATTATTACTCATTATAGCCAGCTTAAGTTGCCAGTTGCACTACATATCCACTGTATGTAAAGCTTCTAAAGATTCATCACATCAGCAAAATATTGCTTATACCAGGAATTCTTCTATATTTTTGAAATGCCAATAGGTTAGTGTAGGATCAGTTCAAAACTAGACTGCAAGTACATACAGTTATTGTGACGTGAGATCCCTCTGCTACAGGAATATCAGTCCTCCCTGCAACCTCCAACTAGTCCACATGGTGCGGCAAACAAAGGGAAACAAAAAATTTCATTAGGGAAAGAAATTACAATAGTTTACCAAAATTTTAAACTGAGGCTCAAATTTCATTTATACTTTCAAAAGAAACAACCAGTTGGTACAGCATTATTTTGAAGTTCATAAAAGCAAAGATTACCAAATGCAAGGCATTCCTGGTAGCCAAGGTGGTGTAAACATTCCCATATATAGTAGTCAGTCCAATCACCTCCACTTCAGGTGACTTCAATGCAAGAAATATGGCCATGGCATCGTCTGTAACAATGCATAAAAGTACAAAACAATAGATGTACAAAAGAGAATTTGACCCATCTCTAAAAATTACAAGAACACAAAACCCAGTTTATCAAATAGCTCAATTTTATGTCAGATTGTCATAGTTTTTCAGTTCCATATTAGGGAAAAGTAAAATATTCGTTCTTTTATTTTATGTTCCTTTTAGTAGGACCACAAGCAAATTGACCTAATTGAACTGCTAATTGCTAAACATACAGAATCGATACCAAGAAAAGATCCATTTGAAGCTAACTATACTGATTCGCTATCTCTCAAAGTTCCAAATCAAAGTGTTCAAAAGAAAAGCTATCCCCGTGCGTACTTTTATAAAAGGTGCGAGCTTTTAAAGGGAGAAAGCATACCAACGCCAGGATCAGTGTCGATGATGATCTTCTTTGGATTAGTTGCCATAAATACTGATGCGTATGAATCAGATTCTTGCTAATATGATGATTAGCTAATGTTAAATGATAACTTGAGAAAGGTAAAGATCGTGATAGGTGGGATGCAAGCTCTACCTTTTCCACATGGTTGATCGGTTTTGTGCATATTTATAGATACAGGACAGATACTAGCCAACAACATTAGCTGTTAATAAAATAAAATAATTTTTTTAACATAATAAAATAAAAACATGTGAAGTGAAAGACCCTTTTTTTCTCATTCGGAGTGGAACTTTTCATTTATTTGTTTTGCCTCAACTAATCTACATATTAAAATGGTTTTGCCACGTGATATTTTATAAATATTTTATAAAAATTAATGATATTACTTAGAATAAATATATAAATCTATTTTAATTTGACAATTTAAATTTACTATCTTCAAATCTATAAACAAATATATATATCATCAATTTCCGAACTATAAAAAAGTAATTATCTTTAATTACTTTAAATAAAAATAAATATATTAATTTAAAATATTTATATCATAATATTTAAGTGATGATAAATTTAAAAATAATTATTAAAATTTCTATATTTTATTAAAAATGAAAAATTCTATTTGCATTTATATTAAAATTTTTAGCTTAATTCATTGTTTATTATTATTATTATTACCATCATCATCATCATCATCATCATTATCATTGGTTAATTAATTAGTATTATTAATTAACTTAGTTCAATTATTTAATTTTTAATTAAGAATTGTGAAAGAAAATAGTATGGGATTAGTTTAGCATGGAAAATAGAAAATGGGTAAAGTGAACCAACAATTATTAAACGTGAAAAATGGATAGTTCTTTAAAACAACTAACCCCTTTTTTACAAGTATAAATATGAGGAAAACGATAAAGAAAAGGATAAACAATTATCAATCAAAGATAAGAAAAATACAAAGCAAAAAAGATAAACAAGTCATATTTTCATTCTAGCAAATTTTTTTCAACAAACATCTTGTTTCATTTATATCTATTATGTATTTGTTGTAGTTTCTTAATGCAAACGATCATTTTTCCTAACTTTTCAGCCAATTCAGTTTTTATTCACGTTTCTTAAGTTTTTTCATTCATTAATCACTATCAAGTCAAAATAAATTGCTAAAAGGAATATAGGAATCATAATCATTTTTGATTGAAAGTTGATGTGCATTTATTGGATTTAGAAAACCAAGATTCCTCTCAAATGCTCATAAGTAGATTTCTAGAATTGTATTTAACAATTTATCGATGAGACCCGCTTGATAAATGGTTCCAAACATTAAAAGTGTTATAGACAAAGAGGTTGTCAGATCTTAGAATCAAGATGGCGTTTCTACAATAGTAAGATATGAAGGAAATGTTCCAATTATCATGAAACAGTTTGAAAGGGCTTTGTCCCTTGGAGGAAGTCAAGGAAATGAACCGTTACGGGCACTAGTTGAATAGTAGGATGCAAATCCAACATGATCTATTACTAGAGGAGGTTCTAACAAAGACTTCATAGCAGGTACCAAAGATTCTATTAGTAAAATATTGAAGGAATACATGGTTGTATTAGCCACCTCCATGGGAAAAATCATTGACAATGCTTTAGAGAGGGTTTTTACTAATATGAGTGACTTAAAGAGAGAGGTGCAACCCTCTAAAGCAATAGAGAACTCGTGTTCAAACATGAACAAGGTTTTACCAAAACTCAATTTTCCCTAATCACCTCAATACTCTCTTTTGTTAAGAAAATGAGTCATATGGCCCCTAATAGGCAAGGTTCTAAAAGACTTGGGGGGTGGGGGGGCTAGCTTTGCATAAGCTAATAAAAGAAGAAGGTGAGACTTCATGAGTACCTATTAAAAAGAGGTATGTTCGTCTACATAAGAGGAAAGAAGGTAACAAAATACCTCAGGATCATCTAAATGGCAGGCCAAGTATTTCTCATTAAATTTTCATTAATATTAACCATATTTTACTATCAAATCATTATGATGTAGATGGACATGGAGGGGAAGGCTCACGTGGCACTGTTCCTCTACTTAATAAGCTTGGTCCTGAAGCTTTACAATAAATGTTGCAAGGATTACATTAGACATGAATGTTGTTCATGAAGTAGTTTAAGAATTGTATAGTTCTAGCCTTAAACATATTTGGTAATTTAAGGCTTAATCTTCATTCAAAGTATTTAAGAGATAGAAGTTAAGGAAAAATGGATTCTGTTAAGTTTGAATTAATGATATAATAAAAGAATTAAAGTTAAATGAAAGTATTATTATTATTAAGAAGGTTAGCTTCATGTATGAATTATTAAAATGAACTTAAGATAAGAGTTTTTAATGTTAAATGAAATTATATGAAAGTATTCGGCCATATCAAGTTTGAGGACATAAGTTAGTAAATATTTAAGTAAATTGTGTGATTATAAGAAATTAAATGAAGTGGTTAATTGATAGTATGACTTAAGTCATTAAAGAATGTCATACCAAGTGTAATAGAACCTTAATTGAACTATGTGACTATGATTTATAAATGGACATAAATGATAAATTATTTAAGCATATTAAGAGATATTAAGAAGATTTATAAGTAATAAACAGTCACATTAAGTGTTATTAGACATGTAATTAAGTTAAATGACAGAAAGATATTTAAGTAAAGATATTGTTTAGATTATTAACTAGTTTTAAGACAGTGTTGGTAAAGGATTGCATTAAGCAGAAACATTATAATTCTCTGATAGTTTAGATTCAGATTAATAATAACAATGTTTAGTATAGCAGTGAATTAAGTTAAATACCAGGATATAACACTAAGAAATTAACTCAATTTAAGTATAGAATAAATAGCTGATAATATCCACTATTTTCATATTCCGCTTTTAACAGTAACTATTTTTAGTGAAATATAAATATGATTAGTAATTGAAATTTGGTTAAGTTATAATATTAAATCAGTAGTACTAAGATGATAACAGAATTGAATTCAAATAGAAAATGATAATCAAATGATTTATAAATGAGTTATGATTTTTAATAAAAAATTATTAAGATAAAGTATTATTGATTCTAATAATTGTTAAGTAATAGGTATTATAATATCACTGTTAAATAGAAATTAATTATATGATCAAATTAAGAATACAATCACATAGAATATTATTGGTTGGATTGAATAAAAGAAATGTTATACGATAATGTAAGGATTACTTTCAATGGTATTATAATTACAGTAAGTAAATATTAAATATGTTACAATTGAAATTAAATTAAAGGATATTTAATTTAGATAATAGAATAGTAATTACTATAGTAAATAGTAATATAATTTCTTAAATAATAAGATAAGGAAATGAAACAGATGTATTATCTAATTATTTTATAGTTCTTAAATCTTAAAAGATGATACCTTGAAATTCATCTAATTAGTAAGATTTTTAAAGCCATTGTAATTATAATAAATGGAGTTAGTCTCTTGACCACTCTACATCCTTTTACATTTATTATATTGTTTTTATTATTTCTTTTAATGTATCTAATTTCATTGTTTACTTTAGAGTTATTTACATTAAAGGGGATCATCCTAGGAATTTGGGAAGTTAATAGGTTTTCCTTTTAACCATTAAATATTTCAAATTCTAAGAAATAAGAAATGCTTTTGAAAATGTAAATGCATTTTCAATCAGTTTCAATAATCAAGCCATTACTCATATTAGTGTCTTGAATAACTTTTTTAACAGGATTATAACAAGAAGAGTCCATTTAACTAAGAAAAAAACAGGTGGTCTACTCTAAACATATCAATGAAAGTCCAGACGTAAAAGCATCAATTCAATAGAAGGAATCTAAGAAGTCATACCTCAATGCAAATCCTTTATTCTTGATAAAATGAGAATTGATTGAAACCTGATAAATAGAGCATGAGTGTTATGTTCAAAGTAAATGCAAAATTGTTAGTTATGGTGGTTAGGTGAAGGTGAAATTGATGAAATAGAGCCAAAATCCTCTTAAGCATGTGGTCATCAACCATACAAAACGTAAATGGTTGTAATTATAGTAATATAACATATAGATGCAATAGTAAGTTAAAATTCTTTCAAGCATATGTCATCAACTACATAAAATGTAAGTGGTGTAGATGTTATGATATGATGCAAATATAGATTTTCTTCAAGAATGTATCTTGTGGGAGTTAAAGCATGCTAGGATAAGCTTCTAATAATTTCCTTTCAAGGTTTTTAGGTTTGACCTCATAAAATAAGAGTGAAGAATGATTATTACTTATCATAAAAGCATTATATGATGAAGTAATAAGGAAGTGAGAGTGGAACTTATACCTAAACGAGGAATTGATTATGATGAAGCTATGAACCCAGGATACTATAACTAAAGCTTGGGGAATTATGCGGAATTACAAGTTGATTTCATGATTACAAGTAGCTCGAAAGGAAACAAGATAAATAGACATAACCAATATCTTTAAGCAAAAAAATGTCATGCTCCAATGAGGAACTTGTCAAAAGTTCTTGCAAACTATGATCTATGTGAAAAAAAAAATACTAGCATTAATGGCTTAAAGTAGAAAAGGTGTTGCAATTATCAGATAACTTATAATGATCACTTAATGAAAAGGAGATGCTAAAAGTAATTCTTTAACCCTTTCGAGCATATATCCACTTGAAAAGAGGATGTCAAAGACTCAAGAGAAAACCTAAGCTAATTAAAACTCCTACCAACATAAGTTCAAGGTTCTTCAGTTGCTTTAATTTTAAATCTTTATTTTTTAAATTTCTATTCACTAGGTTTAGAGGTTTACCTTAGTTTTCAATTGCTTTCTTGATTTTACTCTCATCAACTTTAATTTATTTTAAAGTCAATTATATATTTCTTTATGTTTTAATATTCAAATTTGAATATTTTATTAATGTTTAATATTAATTTTAAATATTTTTATTTTTTTAAATATTTAAATTTTAATATTTAAATATTTTATTAATGTTTAATATTGTTACACCCACGATAGAGACCCTAAGAGTTAGACGTATAGAGATACCTAGGGATGTATGTGCACGTATCTTTCTGTGAATGTATATATGTAAATGTATTGGTATGTGTATGAATGGATGTGAATGAATATATGTGTATTCATATGGCAATGAATGTGTTTATATGCTTGACTATGTGACATCACCTCATTGGGAAGCGTGTCTTCTCGGTCGGATGAGGGACGGCTTGTTATTGTGCTTAGGATTGTGTTTTGAAGTGTTGCAGGGTTGCTAGACAGGTTTGGGTTGTGTAGGGTTGAGTTAGGCTTGCCAAATAGGCAAGTTATGTGAGGTTAAGAAGTGGTACGGG
>CANYBF011445357.1:0-19236 GCA_948192965.1 Dalechampia spathulata | reverse complement strand
AAATTCATTAGTAGCAAATGAATTTTGGATTTAATTGACTAGTCCAATACCATTTAAAAGTACGAACCAAGAGTCAAAATCCAGCAATTATTAGGCAATAATTAAAATAATAAACACGAGCCGGATCGTGAAAATTCATTTTAATAAAAATAATTTTAAGCAAAATTATATTATTTGATCATGGAAATATTAATTAGGAGAGCTAACATCACTTGGAATAATTTGGAGATAGCCACTCAACCAATTAAAATCCAATCCTTTCAAAAATCACTTTTATACGATTAAAAATTGCATTTTATCGTAAAAATTAATTTTAAGGCTAACTTTATGATTATTCCAGGATACTTGAGCTACTGTGAAGCTCAAATATCACTGGATACGTCAAAATACGGTGAAAATATGGCTCAAAAATACATTTTTCTGGAAAAATGCAAGGAATGTGTACCGCGCATAAGGCGATGTGCACCATACATTGACTGTGTGTGGCGCACATCCCATGATGTGTGGCGCACATCAGAGGCCAATCTGCATGAAAATTAAATCTGTCAGTACATAAATAAACTATAGATAAAAATACGCAACTTTAATGAAGACAATACCTCATTTTGAGTACGAATCGGCCTCCGGTTCATCAAACCAAACAATTAATTGAAATAAATGATTTTAAAGCCAAAATCAAGTAGATCTGGATAATATTTGATAGATCCAAAACCTCAATTGCATGGAAAAGCTACTGGAGTTGCTGGATTTGTCAGATCGGAAAGCGGTTTGGGCAAAAATCAGGTTTTCTGTGAGAACCGAGACCTATGTGCGCTGCACATAGGCCAATGTGCACCACACATTGACTGTGTGTGGCACACATGGACATATGTATGGCACACATGGCAGAGAAAACAAAAGGAAAACCAAAAATTTTTCAGCAGAAACCCTAGATCCAACCCTGATATAGGTATATCGGACCTGAAATGGGTTTTGCTTCGTGGATTTGCATCCAAATCAAGAAAAATAATTTTAAGGCTAAAATTATTTAAAATCTAGCAAGTATTTGGCAGATCCAGGACATTGAAGGCATGAGAAGGCCCTAAACATCACTGAAATAGCCAAATCGGGTGAAAAATTGAGTGAAAACGGGAGAAAAATAGCATTTTCTAGAAATTTTTGGGGTGATGTGCGCAGCACATGACCCCATGTGTGCCACACATAGGCTGTGTGTGGCGCACATGAGGTGATGTGTGCAGCACATTCCTCGGTAAATAGTAACAGAAAGGAAGAAAAATGAAAAAAATGAAGAAATTACCTTGTTTTGGTAGCTTTTCTTCCAAGATCTTCCTTCTTTCCTCGTTTTAGGAGCCTAACTAAGGTTAATTAGTCTCTAAATTCAAGCAATTTAATTAATTAGGGACCTAATTAATTAAATGGAAATTTTGACAGAGGTTTGGCTGCTCTTTTGAGCAAAATTCGGGTCCCTAATTCAGACCCCAAGCTCTATATTTATAGAGCAAAAATTGGGTGTGGCAATTTTATAATTTTCGCTCGAATTTGAAAATTTTCAAAGGCAATGTGCACCACACATCATGTGATGTGCGCCACACATTGCCAATGTGCTGCGTACATCAGGTGATGTGTGGTGCACATCACCTTTTGACCCCTCACATGGGGCCCATTGTGGTCACTTCTGGGATGCACCCCGAAGCCTATAAGCGTTATTCGATGTAAGGAACAACTTTTTAGAAGAATTTTTTTCCAAATTCTATCCTAAGAAGGCTCCCGACCAAACGTCTTTTCTATGCAACGTGCGGTTCACATAGGGCGATGTGCACCATACATTGCATTTTTACCCTATGCGTGCTGGCTCGTACGGGCAAAATTGAATGCGTGTCATATGTCAACTGAAGTGCAATCAACATTCTGAGAAACTTTGCAGTTATAAGTTTTCTCAAATTCAGACCCGAACACCGAGTTTCGGCTAATGGGCCCATTTTAGGGTTTGAGACCCTATTTCGGCCCAAAATGGCATTCGGCATGCTAGAAGGTTGTTTCTTGCATAGATATCAGCAGAAATGTGTTCTATGTGTATAGAACACACGAAATAGGCCAAGTCGGGTGGTGGGCCCACCTATGCACTATTCATGATGAATAGTGCCCTGGTGGGCCCTATAGTGTAAAAGGGCCTAGAATGTAGCAAACAGCTTGCCAAGCGCTTTGCCTCAAGTAAGGCAGCAGATAGGATGTAGTCTGTGTGTACAGAATGTACCAAAGTGAAGTATAGTGGGAAGTGGGCCCCACTAGTGTTTGGCGGGCCTCACAGCGTAATGGGCTGAGGAATGTGGCATTCAGGATGTCACGGGATATGCTTTGTGTACGACAATAGCAAAATGTATTTTGTAAGTACAAAATGCACAAAATAGGTCAATAGGGGTATCGGGCCCCACTAATGCCTAATGGGCCCTACAGCATGGTAAGCTCGGAATGTGACATTCGGGATGCCACAGGGTGTGCCTTGTGTAAGGCAGTAGCGAAATGTATTCTGTAAGTACAGAATACACAAAATAGGCTAATTGGGGAAAGCGGACCCCACTGATGCCCTAGGTGGGCCCCACCTTTGTAATGGGTCCATGAGATGGCATTTACGATGCTAAGGGTTGTGCCTTGTGTAAGGCAACATGGAATTGTACTCTGTATGTATAGAATACAATGAATAGGCAAGAGGGGCAGCGGGCCCCACTGGTGTCTTTGGTGGGCCCTACAGCGTAGTGGGCTCGGGAAATGGCATTTGCAATGCCAAGCGCCGTGCCTTGCGTAAGGCAACTGAAAGATGTATTCTGTAAGTACATAATACAGAGAATAAGTTAATAGGGGCAGTGGGCCCTGCTATTGCTTGAGTGGGCCCCACGTGTGTACTATTCATAGTGAATAGTGCTTAGGGCTAAAAATGCAATACTTTGCATTTCAAGTGTTTTGCCTCCCGTAGGTAGTAGGAAGGGGTGTTCTGTATGCACAGAACACTCAGAATACGTGATGGGTCCCGCCAGGCGCCATGGTGGGCCCCCACCAGTTCTGAGATGTTCTATACGCCAGAACACACAGAGGAAGACACAAGGGCCTATATGCATAATCAGGATCGATATCGGGGACTAAATCCTAGCTGAATCAACAAAGATTTGAAATTATACAATGGTGAAGAGTCAGGGTCAATAGTTTGCCCCCTGATCAGAATCATTTTGAGGCGACACATGCGTAAGACGTCAAAATGCAATCTGATTATAACATGACTTTTTACGGGGAGTAGGAAGCGTACCTGACTCGCAGAGGTGCTCGCGTTGTGGCTTAAAATCCAATCCTGCCACTAGGAGCCCGGTGCTCAGGCTGGAAGATCAATGTTGACCTGATAATCCCAATTCTGCTAATGGGAGCCCAATGCTCGGGCTAGGTGATCAAAGCTGATCAATGGTCCCCAATGGGACTGATGGCAACTCCGTGAGCTAATCATCTGGAGCTGGCATCCAGATGCCCATGCGCTAGGGTTTAGGAACCAAAGGCTTGGCTCTGTGATCACTGTTGGATCGCATGGTCAACTGTGGGACCTGGACGACCATCTGCTGGGTCTATTTTTGCACCATCATATAAATGTTAGATATCTCTGAAGTGGCTTTCAGGATCCTTCGCTGGGCCTCTGACATTTCTGGTCGACGGTTTTGACCAGTATAAGTACCCCAGCTTCATTCTTGGGGGCCCGACATCCAGGCTACTCCGATCAGAGCTGATCGGTGGTCACTGCAAGACCGATGGCTTCCTTACGAGTAATTCATATGAAGTCAGCATTCAGATGCCTATGCGTTAGGATTTAGCAGTCAAGGGCTTGACTTGGTGACCTCTGCTGGATCGGGTGGTTCTTCAGCAGAACTAGAGGTGACCTTCTGCTGGGTCGGGGTGATCAACCGTCAGATTTTGTTCTCGCACCATCAAATAAGTGTTGTCTATCTCCAAAGCCTGCATTTGGGACCCTCCGCCGGAATGCAACACTATCTGGTCAACAGCTTAACCAGAAGTCAAAGGCTTGAATGTTTTAGATCGTCTGCTGGATCAGTTTCCTATCTCTGCCAGACATGGGAAAATAATTTTTCAATGAAATTGGTATTGAAAGAGTTCAGGAAAAATACATGAATTTTTAAGTATCAGTCTGTTGCATTCTGACTCATTTTCTGGATTTTCACACGCTGCGGCTCGTGAAAATTGAGTTCGGTGGAGCAAACGACCTCAAAAAATTTTAAACTTTTTGCCAGAGGCCTAATTCTTCATGTGCATTTTAGTGGGGGGTGGCGCACATTAGCATGCATGCACAGTGGCAGGCGCACATTAGCAAAAATCACGATGTGCGGTGCACATTCCATGATGTGCTGCGCACATCCCTTAAAATTTTTTATATATCCAGGCTTCCAATCCAAAAATCAGTTTGTTCCACCCTCCAAAACCAATTTTCTCTCAATTCCCCAAACTGAAAATTTAGTGTTTTTGCAAAAATGGTCAGTATTAGGATACAACCGACCCCCCGGGACCCTGAATCCATCATGAGCTATGCTTTAACCGAGCACACGACCCATCATAGCTATTTTGGGGGTTGTTTTGGTGACCCAATTGCAGAGACCTTTGCCATAGACTCTCATCGGTCCCGAGCTCCTCCCGAGAAGGTGAGTTTTCAGTGACTCGGCTCGATTTTTCAGTTTTTTGATTTTTTCAAAAATTGAATTCTAGGCTGTTTTTGATGTGTTTAGGCTTGTGTTAGGCTAGAATTTTGTGTTAGGCAGAATTTTGGCTTAGGTAGACAAGAGGTTATCTCGTCGATTTTACGAAAAATGACGTTTTTGGAGCGGGTTTTACCATGTGTGGCGCACATGACACATGTGTGGCACACATGGCATCATGTGTGGTGCACATGACTCATGTGTGGCACACATGATTCATGTGTGGAGCACATAAGGTCATGTGTGACGCACATGACAGTGAAAAATGGGCCAAAACATGCATTTTTTGGCCATTTTTCAAGGAATTATGCATTTTGGGCATGAATAAGGGCATTTAGGGTAGAGAGGAGGAGCTCTAAGCCTCTGTATCCATTCTGTAATTTAGTCTGAAACTGACCTGGATTCTGTGATTTGTAGAGCAAACGAACATTTATCGGAACTGGCAGTATCCGGGGGATCAGTGAATGGTACCCCCTGTTGCCTCGGGAAATACGTGCCAGAGTGGACCAGAGCTATTTTGGTCCATACATTTCTTGCTTTACTGATGCGGAACAAAGGAATAATAGGTTTGTTATTGCTACCATGATCGAGCGGTGGATGGATTCCACTCATACCTTTCATCTGCCTATGGGTGAGATTGCTATCACCCCGAGTATCTTTGTCGGGACTACTGGGCTAGAGTGTGCTGGGCTACCTCTTCCATTTGATGCCATGCTGACATCTCTGCATTGGGCATATGATGCCATTTTTATTCTGCTGGGTGTGTCTCTTAATGTGAGGGGTAGACACAGTATTTCATATGATTGCCTTTAAGAGGCAGTTCTGGTAGAGAGATTGGGTAGGACCATCTCTGTAGAACAGTACACTCGTAGCTTTTTGTTGTATGCACTGGGGTGTACCTTATTCAATGATGCCAGGAATAGCGTTCACATATCTGTGTTGTGGCCCTTCGCGATCTGGATGCTATCGGGCGGTATAACTGAGGTAGTGCCGGTCTAGCCCACTTGATGCAGGGCTTGGATTTTTGTAGCCGGTATTGCAGAGACCGTTTTATTGGCTGCTGGTAGGTTATAGAGGTAAGCAGAATTTTGTTGATTTTATCATTGTAGCGTCTGCTTGAGTCTTGCTGACTGTGTGTGTTGACTTTGTAGGTCATGACATATGAATTCGGGCTACTGCCAGAGCCTGAGGTCCCACAGGGATTACCGCTTGGTTTCCCTCACCTGCAAGCGTGGAGCGTGCCACGTCGAAGACTGGATTACACGATGGACGAGTTGAGGGAGCACCTCAACAACCTAACCTGGGATCAGGTAAGAAGAAACAATTTAATTAGCATTAAACTGTATTGAACTGGTTTAAGAAATACCTGGGTAGGTTCTTATTTTCTTGTTGTTCTTGGAATAGGTGCGTCCCTATCCCTGGGACAATATGCATCCGAGGCCGGGATACTTATCCAGTTTGATGTGCAAGGATGAGCAACACCTGTTGTTAGAGAGTCCTAAAGGTAGACTCTTCTATCTTGGAGAGCATGTGATAGATTAGCAGCTAGGGCTAGAGAGTCGAGTGGAGCCTGCTCCCCCACCTCGTGTGATGTTTTGGGCTTCATGTACTGATACAGACTTAGAGGTGATTACTGGGTTGTTTGGTATGCCCAAGCGAGAGCGTTTATTAGAGTCGCCAGTGGATTACCTGATCTTCATTTAGTTGAGGTTACTGGGGCATGTAGAACTCTCTACATACCAGGGTCAACATGACAAAGCTGGCGGGTCTGGAGTCAGACCTGACATTCCTCAAGGCAGAGGTGGACGTCAAGGTTCACCAGCTGTCAGCAGTTCTCGAGGTAGCGATGCCTCGAAAAGATCTCACAATTTTAGAGCTGATGCGGTTCCACCGGTGATGATGTCAGCCAGTCCGGAGGTGCCTTCAGGGTATGGACATCCGACAGACTTTATAGAAGGTGAACTGATGTGGCCACAGAGCCCCTGATCTTTACCTATGATGCAATTGGGCATTCTTATGAGACTTCCTTTCCAGTGTCGGCAAGGAGTGAGATCGAGTTTAATCCTCCACATACGACCCATGTGAGTGTGCTTGTTTTAATGAGCCTTTGATTTCAGTGGTCGGACATGTGTCTTGATCTTGCAGGTGCCTCGAGATGCCATAGCGGATGCTTCAAGGCTGCTGATAGGGTTGCACCGCTACCATATGTCTAAGATGTTGGATGTCCAGGAGAGTACCTGTTATTAAATATTTTTGCATGGGAGTGCATGAATGCATGACTTTTATGCCTATATGTTCATGCTTGCAGTCCAGTAGGCAAGTGGAGTGAGAGGAGCTTGATCATTTTACTAGGATGACAGAGGAGAGGGATTGAGAGATTGCACGTCTGACGGTGCATTTGGAGCATTACAATATTCAGGTTATGGATAGCCCTAGTCCTGAAGATGATCACTCCGGGGAGGATGATGCATAGAGACGATGCGACGTCAGGCTTCCATATGCATGTCATTAGAAATCTATAGTTTCTGTACTAGGATAAGATAATGCATCACAGACTGGCATTGTGTGCCTAGTACGCCAGGGTTGTCGCGTACAGACTGTAAAAACAGACAAAGGCTTGTACTATGTATCTTTTGAATTTGACAATGAAATCCAATGCTATTTGCTTCTTATAAATACACCATGCTTATATGTTTATTGGCACAACATAACTCATCTTTTCCTTTGCAAAAATTAGATATACAATGCTTCAGCAATCATTGTCTGCCTTTCGTGCTCGTTCCCGCCGTTGGGGAAATAATGAGTGGAGTCTGCTAAGCGAGATCAGACTCCAGTACTTGAGAACTTTTCAGCAGGTTATGATTAACACTGCTTTCTTGCATGCTGCTATGCAATTCTGGGATCCGGTGGACCATGTGTTCCGGTTCGGACATGTGGAGGTATGTCTGATGTACGAGGAGTTTGCTGCCATCCTCGGGGTTACCTGTAGCATGACGGCCATGCTGACAGTGCCAATGCCTGTTGGAGATGCGTTCTCATATCTGATCAAGGCTTTTGACATTAATCCACTGGAAGTGAGATCTCTTTTATCTACAGACGGCTCTATAGATGTTGTTGCTCTTTTTTGGCTATGCGGTCAGAAATCTGTCGAAGACCCGTCATGGCTGAGGGTAGTTGGATTTGGAATGTTGGCACAGTTCTTATTTGTTGATCTATCTGGCCATGGAGAACTGTTGATCGGGCCTGTGATAGACCAGATTATAGAGGGTTGGACCCCTTTCCCTATGATCGTAGCAGAGACAATCATTGGCTTGGATAAAGTGAAGCGTGGATAGTCTGAGCACTTCAGTGGTAGTCTGCTTCTTTTGCAGGTAGGAATTCTAAGTCGCCTTTGCAGGTTTTCAACTTAGAAAATTGATATTTTTGCCTTAGCTTTTGCATGAGTCACCTTTTGTAAGGTTTTCGGTTCATCGAGTTTCTATTTTTGTTTTTAAACCCTAACTTTTGCCTGAGCTGCCCCCTTGGGTTTTCAGCTCAACGGGTTGCTCTTACTTTTTCCTGAGCAGCCTTTTGCAAGGTTTTCAACTCAGCGAGCTTTTATTTTTGTTTTCTTGTATTACAGATCTGGCTTCAGGAGAAGCTTGGGATTCTGGCACTGCCAGCGGGTGATTTTGCAAGGTACGCACCTCATAGCCATATGCGTCGAGGCTATGCTTTCAGCGAGGCAAAGACAATGAACTTCCAGGGCTGGACTGAGTGGATGGGGACCCAACCTGAGAGCGAGATCAGGTGGAGCTATCCCTGGTGGTGTATACAATATGTGACTGTAATGACCTATATAGATTGTATCCCACTACTGGTATTCAGGCGTTGCCGTGCTTCATGGAGCATGTGGAGAGGACCTGGCCTCACCGCCGGATAGCGCTGGTGGAGATTCCCAGAGCTGGACCTGCCATTGATGACGAGTACAAGCTGTAGGTGTTGCACCAAGCTTGAATCCTGTACTATAAAACATTGTTAAGCAACAATGCATAATAAAGGATGATAATGCTTTATGTTTGCAACTAGTATTACTTAAGGCTAAGTTTATGAACATGTGTTCCATTTGCATTAATGAGATTAAAATATTTACATGAAAATGTTAAAACAAAAACAGAAGTTCCAGATGCGCATCAGACTCAACCTCTGTTATTGACCAGCCTCGTGCGAGATTTTCTGATCAACTATTTTAATGCTTTCCTTTTGCTTTTAAGAGCTCTAAGTTTTTCATGAGTCGTCCAAATGGATTTTCAACTCATCGAGCAAATTTTCTTTTTGCCTTAATTTTTGCGTGAACCACCTATGTAGGTTTTTGGCTCACCAGGTTTTTCATTTTTGTTTTTGCCTTTTCTTTTGCCCTTTGCTCTAGACAAAATACTTCTTCAGCCAGTCAAGGTTGATAGGTTCTGAGAACTCGTTACCCTCTAAATCCGAGATGCGAACATCGCCTTTGGAGAGGATCTTTTTAACTAGGAATGGGCCTTCCCAGTTGGGTCTGAATTTTCCACGAGGATCGCGGATAGCCAGTTTGACTTGCTTCAAAACTAAATCACCTTCTTGTATGGCAACAGGCTTGACCTTCTTGTTGAATGCGTGGCCATGTGCTTTTTGTAAAGCTGTAGATGATAGAGAGACTTCAGCCGTTTCTCATCAATAGTGATTAGCTGCTCGTACTTAGCCTTCTTCCACTCAGCTTCTGGCTACTGAGATTCTAGAACAACCCAAAGTGATTTCAGCTCCACTTCAATTAGTAATACAGCTTCTGTCCCGTAAACCAGAGAATAGGGCGTGATACCCGTAGGACTTCTTACAGTGGTTCTGTAACCCTATAAGATGAATGGTAGCTGCTCATGCCAATCTCTGTAGGTCTGTACCGTTTTGGCTAAGATGCGTTTGATTGTCTTGTTAGCCGCTTCGACCGCCCCATTAGCTTGACGGCAGTAAGGAGAGGATCGATGGTGCTCAATCCCATATTTTTTCAGCAAGTCTGCAACTTGAGCCTGGAATTGCACTCTGTTGTCTGACACCAAGTGATGCGGCATTCCATATCGGCATATGAGGTTCTTCTCTATAAACTTGGCAACCTCTCTTGCCCCCAGTTTACTGTAGGATTCTACCTCCACCCATTTAGAGAAGTAGTCCACGACTACTAGTATGTACCGGTGTCAAGTAGATGCAATAGGATGAATCTCACCCATGATGTCAATTCCCCAAGCTGAGAATGGCCAAGGCGTTGTCAAATTCTGCAATTCGACTGGTGGTAGGTAACTCATGTCTCCATGAATATGGCATTCATGACATTTCCGTACAAACTGTATGCAGTCTGTTTCCATAATGAGCCAGAAATATCCTTGACATAGGATCTTCCTGTAAAGTGCAAACCCATTCATGTGGAGCCCACATACACTGGCATGTACCGTCTCCATGACTGATTCAATGTCTTTCCCCGATATGCATCAAAACTGTAAACCATCTGCGGTTCTTCTGTAGAGAACACCCTGGTGCCAGGTGAAGTTGGCTGCTAGTCTGCGTAGAGCTAGGTTATCAGTTCTGTTGGCTTCCTCTGGATAAGTACCAGTCTTCAGAAAGTTCATGATATCATCATACCATGGGGTCTCATCTTGTTGGTCTAGTGCCATAACCCATTCTCTAAAATAGCAAGGAATCTTCGACTGCTCGATGAATACAGGTCAAATTTGACTCTATGGTTGCTCATAGAATGAAGCCAGTGTGGCCAAGGCGTCGGCCATCTGATTCTCTTCATGCGGTATGTGAATAAATTGGCAGGAGCTAAAATTATGGACCATGAGCTTCATGTATTCAGCATAAGGCTTGAGCCTTTCCTCTTTGACTTCCCACTTCACGGTGGATTGATGAATGACTAGCATCAAATCACCAAAAACCTATACATTTGAGGCACCGACCATTAGCAATGCTTCTAGCCTAAAAAGACATGCTTCATATTCAGCCATGTTATTAGTGATTGAGAAACTCAGCCGTTTTGAAAGCATCATTAGTTCACCTTCAGGAGTGATTAGTACAACTCCTACACCTGCACCCCTTTTGTTGACTGCGCCGTCGATGTGCAACTGCCATTTCTCGACATCAACTGCCCCCAAGTACTCATCTGGGAAGTCCAGTTCAAAAGTCTCAGAGTCATCCATTGACCTGGATGCTAGGAACTCGGCAATTGCTCTGCCTTTGATCACCTTGGTAGTGACGTATTGCACATCAAACTCTGACAACAGGATCAGCCACCTGGAGAGCTTTCCTACTAGTGAAGGAGCTGTATACAAGTACTTCATAGGATCAACCTTGAAGATTACTTGTATTTGGTACGACTAGAAGTAATGTCTGAGTTTCTTGGTGACCCAGACTATAGCCATGCATAGCTTCTCCACAGTGCTGTATTTGCATTCGGTTGGTAAAAGCTTCTTACTCAAGTAGTAGACAGCATGCTCAACTCCGGCATCATTTTCTTGGGCCATCATAGCACCCACTGACTCCTCCTCTAAGGCTAGGTAGAGTAGTAGTGGCTTTCCCGGCTGAGGTGGTTGCAGAATTGGCGGGTTGGAGAGATAGTGCTTTACCCTCTCAAATGCAAACTGACAGTTCTCATCCCAAACCATGGGCTGGTTCTTTCTTAAAAGCTTGAAGATAGGCTCACACATGGTAGTGAGCTTGGTGATGAATCTGCTGATGTACTGAAGCTGTCCCAGGAATCCCCTAACTTCTGTCTCAGTTCTAGGAATAGGCATCTCAATGATTGACTTTGCTTTGTCAGGATCCACCTTGATACCCTTTTGACTGACAATGTGACCCAGCAGTTTACCCGATGTTACCTCGAATGTGCATTTCTTCAGGTTCAGCCGGAGTCCATATTTCTCAACGCGTGTGAGAAATCTATCAAGAGCAGCTGTATGTTCTCCTCTGGTAGGAGACTTCACCATCATGTCATCCACATAGGCCTTGACCTCTTTATGGATTAAATCATGCAACAGTGTTGTTGCAGCCCGCTAGTAGGTAGCACTTGTGTTCTTCAAGCCAAAGGGCATGACCTTGTAACAATAGGTCCCCCATTCCATGATGAAAGCTATCTTTACCTTATCTATAACTGCCATCAGGATTTGGTTGTACCCAGAGAATCCATCAGTGAAGGAATACATAGCGCTAGCAGCTGCGCTATCGACCAGCACGTCGATGTGAGGTAAAGGGAAGTCATCCTTTGGACATGCTTTATTCAGATCCCTGTAGTCTACACAGACTTTGACCCTACAGTCTTTCTTAGGAACCGGAACCACATTGGCCAACCATTCTAGATAATCAACCACCTTAAGGAATTTAGCATCCAACTGCTTCTGGACATCTTCCTTAACCTTCTGTGCCCACTCTAGTCGGAGGCGCCGTAGCTTCTGTTTGACTGGCTTGAACCCCGGCTTCATAGGAATTCTGTGTTCTGTGATGGATTTGTCGATGCCTGGCATATCTTCATAGCCTAGAGCAAAGGCTTTTATGTACTTTTTCAATGAGTTGATTATTTCTGTTCTCTCTTCAGAGGTCAAATCTGATGCAATCTGGAGAGGACATGGCTTGTCATCTGTGTTAATGTTAACATTTTTGATGCAAGATGTGTTAATGTCAAAAATGCTCATGTAATGCTCATGCTCATGCACAATGCCATCAGAATACACGTCACAAACATAAGCAAAGTTGCTCTTTATTGCTTCATACTTAGATGGTATTACATCATCATTAAAAAGTACAGAAATAGGGACACCAGCATTCTCATAGACAAGCTCTTCAAGGGTACTCTCCACCAGCATGGCAATGTCCTCATAGACCTTTGGCAGCAGCAGGTCTTCAACATCCAAACTCTACAGCTTGGACCCCAGTGCAGTGACTGTAGTAGGTTCCGGCTCCAGGCGGTCGGTGGTGAGATCAGCAATATCATTAAAGATCTGGAAAGCATCATCAGGGTTGATAGTGATAGCAGCAGCAGTCTTCCTAGGTGCTGTCAGGGCTGACAAGTCATAAACATCGCCAAAGATGGCGAATTGTTGCTCATAGAAGTCCTCTGAGTTAGGTAACTCGGGAGCATGATCATGTTGAGTCTCTCCTTGGATGAAGAGAACCATCTTGCACTGCTCTGGCTTGTTTGTAGTGTAGGGATCAAACCCAATGTAGTACCTTTCCTCCCACATAGCTGTAGGAATGTCAAATTCAACTGGGCCTTGCTGATATAGGCCTAAACCCATGCTAGGTACATAGTCCATCAGTTGCATCATTCTTTCCACAGCGGGACTTGGTTGGTACGAGTAGGATTCTGGTTCTCCAATAATAGCGATATGGAAACAAGTCATAAGAGGGATATCTTCTCTGATGCAGGCTAGAGCAACCTCATCATCAACAGCAATAGTAACCATACCTTCGTTATGTGGAAACTTGATTTTCTGGTACAGAGTGGATGGTACACCTCCTAGAGGATGGAACCATGGTCGGCCTAATAGCAGTGCGAATGACACTGGAATGTCCAAAACTGTAAACTCCACCACTGACTCAATTGGCCCAACAGTGACAGTGGCAGTGAAGGTACCGGTAACCTCCCATTTGGACTCGTCGTAGGCCCTGATAATGGTCTTACAGGGTTTGAGGTCTAAAAGCTGAATCTTGAGCTTGGACAGCACCTTAAGTGGGCAGACATTGATGCCAGAACCATCATCCACCATGACATAAGGGGTGGTGAAGTTCATGATGTTCACCCTGATGAATAGTGCCTTATCGTGGCGGATTCCCTCGGCTGGTAAATCCGCATCAGAAAATGTGATCATGCTGGTTGGTAGCTCTTTGTTGACTAGCTGACTTTTCATGCTGAAGGTGGAAGCAGAGGGAGAGATCCTCATGCTTGAGAGTGCCTCGATGACGGCTCGTCGATGCTGTTGGGAGGATATCACTAAATCCTAGATGCTGATGTTAGCTTGGGTCTTCTTCAGCTGTTTGACCACAACATTATCAGGCTGAGTAACCTGATTAGCTGGCAGTGGAATTGGAACATTGCTTGGACCAACTTGATCCCTAGTAGGCCTAGCCTCGGTCGGCTTCTTGGGAGCTTCCAGTTTCTTCCTGAGGTCGGGAGGAGTTAACACCTTACCACTACGGGTCATGTTACGAACCCGAGAGGACATCTTGTTAGCACTTAACCCCTTCTGTTGCTTGGATGGTTTCAGTGCTGGTTTGGCTGCCTTGGGGGTCTCAGTCGACTTACCCTTATCTGAAGCTTGTGCATCTGATGCTTCAGGTTTGGAGGATTTCTGAGTAGCTGCAAACTCATCCTTAGAGCTCTCATACCATATATCAATGGCACCAATGTCAAATCCACCACTGAGGTGGAAGGTAATAGCAAGTAATTGAGTATTCCCCTTACTACTGAGAGGATAAAAGGAGCTTAGGATTAGGGATTATGGCAATCCTAATTGGATCATGTAGGTGCGGTTGGCCTTATGGTAGTTTAGTAGAGGGTTTGTCTTGGTAGACGGTTTGGATTTCTCAGGGTCCTCAATCTCACCAGAGTCAATGAGATTTTGGATGACAAGTCAGTGGGAACGACAATCGCCGGTGTTATGGCCATGGTGCTGGTGATAGTGGTAGTAGGTTTTGGTGTCTACTGTGGCTGGAGGTGGTGTTTTGAAGTTTGGTTCCAGGGGTTTAATGAGTTTGGCTTTAAGGAGACGGCTGAAAACCTTGGAAAGTAGCATTCTAAGATTTGAGAATTTCTGGGATGGTGTAGTGTTCCGGAGTATGGGGTTTGGTGTTTGCACAACATTGATGTACTATGGTTTAGGTATTTGTAGGGCGTTAGTGTAGTGAGGCTTTGGTTGTGTTGGTGTGTAGATTGTGGTTTTAGGTTTAGGAAAGGAGAGCTCCTTTTTCTTACCCTCGGTCTGCTCGATGCGCTGTCCCATTGAGTATATGTCCTCAAAGGTGTGGAACGTCTGATACCTTAGCTTATCCTGGTAAAGCGGTAGTCACCCCATAATAAGCTTATTGATCATGTCAGATTCAGAAGGCTTTTGTCGGACTAAAGCAGCTTTATCCATCCAGTGACTGAAATAATCCATAAAGGACTCATTGGTTTTCTGCTTAACCATTTCCAGGTCCATTAGGGTTACATCAAATCGGGCCTTGAACCCATACTGCTTGCAGAAGGTAGTACAAAGAGGCTTCCACTCGGCTGTGGTTGCCTTGTTCAGACTGTGATACCAGGCTAGCGCTGGTCCCTCCAGTGAGATGAAGAAAAGTTGAACAATCTGATCATCTGACAAGTCAGTGGTACTCATCAGCATGGTGTAGGTCTTTAGATGGTTCTTTGGGTTCCCAACTCCATTGTACTTGGGAACATCAGGGAGCTTGAACTTGGCAGGCAGCCCCTTGATTGCACGGACAAAGAACTCATCAAAGTCCAGGTCAGTCCCCATGCCTTTGGTCTTCATGATGGTTTGCAACTGTTCAATCTTCTGCTCCAAGACAGTGGTCTCAGTTTTTTGAACATCATGCATATGGAGCGAGACGTCATCATCAGTCTCAATGTCATATAGGTTGACACTTTTCCCCTTTTCCTTGATTGAAGCTGGTGGGGTGATGAATTCAGCAGGACTAAGAGCCTCCCGGATCTGCTGTTGCAGGAGGGTCTTGAAGTCATCATTCAAAAGCTTGGCCATAGATTAGTCGATGAGCTTCTGAACCGCAGCAAGTGTAGCCTCATCCAGTGTTGAGGCAGTAGGACCAGATGAGGATGCAATATTCCTGGCGTTCTGAGAGTCTGACATGGTTCTGTACATGGCAGAAAGAGGTTAGCATGGATGAATGAGTATGCACATGCGGTTACGTATGATGCACGTGATGCAACATGTAGAATGTATGCGTAACCTATGCTAGGAAATATGCAATGTCATGACTGCAATAAAGCAAGTTAGCATGCATATGCCTGTATGCATGCGGTGAGACACGTAGGATGTATGCGTGTCCTACGCTAGGAACATCCAGCGTTATGGCTGCAAAAGCAGAATTTGTTAGCAGATTGCATGAGTATGCATGTATGTGTGGTTGACAGAAAACACAAAAGGGTTAGCGAACACGTAGCATGCAGCAGCGCTCCCTTCCAACCTTATACCTCCACGAGAATTGGTAAATTCAAGTTCTCCTACCCTAGGTAGGGATACTAACTTGGAGTTACACTGGGAACTCAAGGTGCGATTCTCTCAAATAGGCAAGCGAATGGTTTGATCATTGCCCAATCATATGGGGGATTACGGTGAAAACCCGACAGCATTTCAACCATATTGCTATGATAAGTGAATGCTGATGGAATTGGCATGAGGTTGTGTAACCATATGGAATCATGAAAGGATTCTAACTCTTAGCAGAGCAATACGGGCATGATCATATTGTTATGATAAGAGTACACCCGTGGAATAAGCGTGAGGTTGGGCAATCATACAGAATCATGAAAGGATTCCGACTCTTAGTAGAGCAATACGGGCATGATCATATTATTATGATAAGAGTACGGCAGTGGAATAGGCGTGAGGTTGGGCAACTATACGGAATCATGAAAGGATTTCGACTCTTAGCAGAGCAATACGAGCATGATCATATTGTTATGATAAGAGTACGCCCGTGGAATAGGCATGAGGTTAGGCAACCATACGGAATCATGAAAGGATTCTTGTCACACTCGGCCCATACCTGGGAGGACATGCTCCCGTAGCACAAACAGCGGTCCCCAGAAGAGACCGATGCCTATACCATAAAGGATGCATCATGAAGACGTCGTATGGGGACACGTCTCTAAGCTTAATGGTGGTAGTGTGACAAAACATTTCAATATGCAAATAACCCTGGATAAATTCAACATACACTCAAGCCATAAACAATAACAGGCAATGCCGTGAGACATATATATATAACGCCTGATATGATTCTTACACATAAGTGAGTGCGTACATAATACCACCAAAAGCTATACAATGATTACATAACTACTGCCACATTAGCTACACATCCAAAAAGGAGCCGGAGTATGACTCAGAAGTCTCGTACTAAATCGAGATCTGTCTGTCTCAGCTGACGACCTCTATTCCTTCTTTGCACGCTCACCCAAGGGCTCTGAACCTATGTTCATCAAATGACAAACGCTAAGATAAACTCAGTGGTGCTAGAAACACATATAAACAATCATGCATCATCTAGCAATTCATCATAAACATCATATCAGAACATTGCAATCTAGCATCTTATATAATGCAAATGTAATTGCTCCTGGCCATCTCCCTCATCCTTCTTTCCCTCATTCACTCTTATTTTCCTGTAATTGTGCACATTCCTTTCACACATACTAGGTCCCGATAGGTACCGGTACTCATCTCCCGTAAGAGGCCATATAACTGTGGAGTGCTCTGCACTCAAATCCTACTGTAGGTCTCGAGACTCATCTCCCTTCTCGAGAGGTCATATATTTAATGATTCCTGAAGGAATTCCATCATCATATATTTACCCAGTATGCCCAGAGCTGAGCTCTGCCCTCATTCCTCACTTCCTTTTCTCTCTTTCTCCATTCATCATTCATCTCCATGCATGTCAGCATGTCATTATAGATAATTCATCGTATATATAAAAGCTTGGACCATTCATCATATAATCAAGTAAAGGCAATATCAATCCAAGCATCAAAACAGTAAGCATCCACATAGCATGCATCAAAGAATAGGGTACAAGGTAGAAAGACAAGCCTAAACTTGGTTCAAGTCTTAAAGCAATAGAAATAAGCCAAAAGTGGCCAAAGACACAAAGCTAGCACAAACTTGACAAGCACGCTACTTCTAGTGTAAGCCGATGATCCTGTCTCTACTATTCTCTAGCTTCTATTCCTCATTCTCGTACATTTAGAAGACTTAGGTACGCTAGGTGGAATATTTAGCAGGGTTTAAGAAGGGTTTTAGCTAAAGAAAAAGGGAAGAAACTAAGGAAAAATGGTCAGTTATAACCCTTAAAAAGTCAAACTTAAGTCACGTACGACCGTAAGGAACTTGGTACGCCAGTACCGAACTAAAGCTTCTGATGCACACAATCTCCTGTGAGCAATGGCACGCCTGTACCCCATTTGATATGCCTGTACGTACTTGATTTCCTTGACAAACCCAAATTCCTGTGAGTTGGCATCCGACCGTACCACCCTTTGGTATGCTTGTATGCCTCTAGGACCTAAAATCCCTATAGTTCCTTGTCTCGTACGACCGTATGACTAAGCCGTATGCCCGTACCACTACCTAAAAGCCAACCTATTCCTAAGGGCAATCCTAATCTCCTTGGTACCTATCACAACTTCCTTTGCTAAGCCTAACAACACTTCAAACACATACCTAAACCTCACATACTCGCCGTCCCTCATCCAACCGAGAAGGCACGCTCCTCAATAAGGCGATGACACACATATAAAGCACATAGATACATACATTTCAATTCATATCAACACATATATAACCATAAACATAAAACCATCAATAGACATTCATCCTCATTCATATACATAACATACACTCATGCAACCCTACCATTCATCTACGCATACACACGCATACATGCATAACTCCTAGGCTCTCTAATACGGGTGTAACAATTCTGACTCTTAGCAAAGCAATACGTAGGAGGAAAATAGGCTGGGTCTATGCAAATCCACTTACATGATAAGGCAAAGATCCACATAGCATGCAATAAGGGTCCTAGTTGGGAATATTGCTAGGCTTACTACATGGGCTTTAGTCCAGTTTTGAGAACAGGTAAGGTCTCCTGCCACGTTGTCCACAACCTATCCAACCAAATGGAATCATCGATATAGGACTATACCTCGCATCTATCCGTCAGGAATCATCGATGGTTATCAGTATAGTTCAGCGAGTGGTGAAGGCAAATGTGCTTTCCCAAGGAGTCGAATGGAGTCCAAGGTACTCCCCCACTTACAATCATCGGTTTGAAACAGGACAAGGGTGGTGTGTGTGGACACGGACTGGTATTATGATGCATATAATTAATCCAACTATGATAGGAAAATTGATATAGAAAATCTTAGATGCCACCACTCTTTCACCGTGATGTCCCTAGTGGAGTCGCCACTGTGAGCGTCGGTTTCTACCGGGGCCTAGAGCAAGGCTTACAAAAGTTACGGACCGGGAACCATACTTGAAGCAAAAGCGTAGTCTTCCTAAGGGGTTCCCTTAGGGAATGATACAGACTCAAAAGAGTCACAAAGGAGTCCCCACCAGATGGTTCCAGATTGGTCCAACCGACCTATAGCATGAGTGCTAGTTAAACCCTTCAGAGATTGGGTTCGGGTGGTGGAGATCTATTTTATGAGTTTCCAAAATCAATTTTACCATTTTAGTTGGGATTAATTATCCTAAG
>CANYBF011445233.1:0-16913 GCA_948192965.1 Dalechampia spathulata | reverse complement strand
ATCTCATGTCATGATGAATGAGAATCATCCCTAAATAGGAAGTGTAATATGTGCTGATCTTCCCATACTAATAATGTCCATTCTTATTAATACTATGATCAGGGATATTTAGATATTGAAAATTTGCATACAATAAGAATCTCATTCCATAAACTCTTTATGGATTATTCTGCACTGTTCCAATATCATGGACTTCAATATATAGTTTAATACTCCAAGTAAACAAGTTCATTTAAAACATTGTACTATATAATGAATAATGCATTTATTAATGAAAACGTATAGTACAAATACACATGATGCTCTAGAGCATACACTAGCATATATGAAATTATACATATAAGTATACGAAAAATTACGATGATTTATAAGTGTATTAAGAGTATGCATAATTTAATAATTATGTATAATTAAGGAAAAATATAAATCAATAATACAAATGAAATATATACATATATATAAGTGTAAATATGGTTTTGTATTTTTGAATGTATAAATAGGTATAAGTATAATGTATTAGTATATGTACTATATTTTAGTATTAAAATAATGTAGTGGAATGATGTAAGATGATGTAATATATATAAGAGTTTAAAAAGGAAATTATAAATGATATTATGAATTATTAATTTGAGTAAATAAGAATATAATTAAATATATGGATATTTTGAGTTAGTGGATATTTGAGAAAATATATTTTATTAGGTATGGAGGAATGTATTAGTGGAGGAATATAATATTAGGTGTATTGGTAGTTGTAAAAGTGGTATGGGTAATTGTAAAAGTGGTATAGGTATTGGTGATAGTGGGAGGAGAAAGAGTATAAAATAAGATAGTTTATTAGTTAGTGGAAAAAGATAGAAAGGATTATTATATTGGATAATGTGTATTGGAGTATAATTAAGGTATTCTATACGTATTAAGGGGTTATGATTGGTGGAATTTGAAATATGTACATATAATTATACATATATGAGTGTTTAAAGAGGAGGTACTAAGGTGTGTGAGGGTGCATTATTGTTATGATAGAACCTCCTTATCCATACACTCCTTGAATATGTATTTTCCTCTCATTTCACTTAACCTACACATTTCTTTCTAACTTACAAAGACTTGGCTGAAACTTCCATCCTCTTTTCTTTCATTTTTCTTCTTTTCCTCCATTTCCATACTTTATCTTCTTCTTTTATCTTAAGAAAACCAAAACCACACTTCATTATTTCTTCATTTTCACTTCAAACTTCATGTATATCATGAGGTTTATGTGTTTAGCTTAAGATTTGATTCAAGACATCTTCTTTTTATGAGTTTTTGAAGAAGCCAAAGCATTCTCTTCAAGGAAGCCAAAAGTTACATCTTTTCTACTTCTTTTACCTTGATTTTTTAAGATCAAGCTAAGTTCATGTGTTTTCTTTAAGGTTTAGGCCGAATATCTCTTGTCCTTCTTTTTCTTTATGATGACCGAAACTCATTCTTTATGATCCTTAAATATAAGGCCAAAATCCACTTGATCTATGTCTTTAACTTAAAAACCAAAACCTTATTTGATGTTAAACTTCATTTTTATTGTCCAATCTAACTCTTAAGTGTATGCATGTGTGTGTTGAAGGTGTTAATCAAGCTAAAGAAGTCAAAAAGGTGAGGATTCTTTTAGATTCGTGGTAAAATCAAAAAAGGATCAAGTTTTAGTGCGAATTTGTATGATTTTACTTAAGGTGAGTGTTGGCAAGTATAGTTTGGTGATAGATCTTAATGATCTATAATTTTTGGTGAAGTTTCTTGTATTGGCTGAATAGTATATATGATGGATCCATAGTTTTTAGTTATTGATTTGAAGTATATGATGATTAGTGATGTATAAGAGATGGAATAAAGTGGTTTGGTGTTGTGTGGGTGTGTGTGTGTGTTGCTTTGCTCTTTGTGGCCAAATCATTACAAGGGAAAATACTAAAGGATGGTAAGATTAAAACATGATTTAAAGGAATTTATTAAAAATAAAAGAATATCACTTAAGAAAATTATAGAATTTAAGTAATAAGATGTTTAATTTGATGATCTATGGATAAATCTTCATATTAAGTTAATATGATAAAAGTTATAGAAAAAAATGATTATGATTAAGTATGGTTTAAGATTGAATATTGAGGTTATTTATGATTTTGAGTATTAAATGATTTAATTTGGAGGAAAAACATTTTAAGGTAATTAATGGTTTAATGTTATGGCTTAAATTTGATGGAAACTTGAAGTTAGAAAATTGAAGTCTTTTGATGAATTAAGGAAGTAGCATATGACATTTTTAAAGTTTGTAGACTTAAGATGCACTTTTAAATGGTTAAATGGACATTAAGTGAAATATACAGCTTGCTTGGTGAATTAAACTTAAAACATAATTTTCAAATATTAATTGGACATAAGATACAAAATTTAAATGTTAAGAGAGTGAACTTTGAGATATGCAGCCATGATATTGATAAGGATTTAAATGATTATAAATTAAGCATTTTAGGTGCTAATTGAAGGCTTTATGAAGTGATCAATAGATGGTATAAAATGGTTTAATTAAGATTTATATATGTTGATTAAAATGGAAGATATAAGTGAAGTATGACATGAAGCTTGTGGTAATTTTATGTTGAGAATTAAAAAGATCTTTAAATTAAGCATGATAAGTGATATAAGAAGTTTAATGAATTAATTCATAAATGGTATAAAATGTTTACATAGATTTGACTTTTATTGACTAAAGGAAGTGTTAAAGTGAATTGGTGTTATATGATGATATATGATCTTATAAGTATTTTAATTAAATATATGATTTGAATATTCTAATGAATAATATAAGGACATATGGCATGATTAATGGAAATAGTTAAGTGAATTATTAAGTGAGTGTGTGATATACAGATTTACATGAAAATAGATATTGGTATGAATACTTAAAGGCATATGAATATTAAAATAAGTTTACTGTTTAGTTATTAAATTGGTTTAATGATAGTAATATTAAGGGGTAAATTTAAGCAGAAACATAATATTGATCAGTAATAACAAAGACATAAGATGTTATTGGATTATGTTAGACAACAGGGTTAGTATAAGAAAAAGATATACTAAGAAGTTAAATAAGTTTAATGTTGGTCAAATATACTGGAGTATTATATTATAATATCAATTGTTTATATGTTTTATATTCTGACAATAACTATTTATCAGAAGAATATAAGTATGGTTAGTAATAAGAATCTGTTTAAGTCATATATTCTTGATATCAATAAGTGATTAGTATTATGATGATAACTGTCTGGTAATTGATAATATGACATCAACTATTTAATAAAAGAATACTGTTTTGGTTATATAATAAGAGAACAGTTAAGAAAATGGTTACATTTGATTATGGTTTATATAAGTAATGTTATGTTAATGAAAAGAGTTTTATAACTATAATATACTAATGAATAGTTTAACAGAAATGAATAGTGATACAACAGTGAATGATAACATGATTTTCTAAATAATACTATGGAAAAGTACATGAATTAATCTGATATATGATTAAGTGATTGATTGATTACAGTGATATGTGGATTGCTAAATATGGATAATAAATGATTAATAATGGAATTTAAATTATTAATTAAAGATGAACATTTATTTATGAATTAGGTGGTTCAGTGGAAAATCCTCACATACCACCTAGAGAGTTAAACAAAGGAAAGGAAATTGTAGGTTTATGCTAGTTTGTTTGAAAGTTCCTAGATCAATAAATAATCAAAAAGGGCGATGGTATGGTAATGTAATAGCATTAATAATTATTATTATTTGATATTACATATGTTTACCATATCATAAACATTAATGCATTAAATATGAAACATAGCATAGCATGACATGGAGAAACAAGGAATGAGGAAAATAAGCAAATGAAAAGAAAATGTTAAATGGAAAGGTATTGGGCAATACAAAATGAAATTCCTATGGAAATTAAATGGAAAGGAAAATGATATAAAAATAAATGAAATGAAAGGAAAAAGAAATGAATGTGAAATGGGTTCCAGTTCGTTGAACCACATATATGATATGAAATGAAAGATCCAATACAATGTGCACATATGGCCCAAAATATGAAAAGGGCAAATGATATGGAATGATATGAAATGATACAATAAAATATGAGGGATAATGCATAACATAAATGCATTCTTATGGACAAGCATTATTCATGGATATATGATGATGATACAATGAATGGTATGATGTTTTGCACTAGAGTGCATATATGCTAATGATTATAGTAAACATATGTACCATGGCATTCAAGTTATGATAACATACCATGACGATGATGACATTTAAATGATGATGATATGATATACTATGATGATTATGACATTGGAAATGATGATGTTGATATAGAGAAATAATGCAAATAATTAATGATAACTGAAATGATAATCATGGATAATGATAAAGATGATGGATAAAGATGATAATCATATATACAATGATGCATTGTAATTAATTGATATGATGATTTATTTGCCATCATTATACCATGAGATTTATATGTTGATAAAATTGATTTATGATGATATATGATTATTATGATGTTTACAATATGTGTTATTCTAGCACCACTGAGTTTTATTCTTAGCATTTATCAATTGATAAATGCAAGAACTAGTAACACCGAGGAGCAAGACCGTTAGTGATGTCAGCAGCTGGTCAAACAAATAAGTTAATGGTAAAGGCTTAGTTTTTGTATCAGACTTCTTTTCCGTAACATTTGTGCAATTTACTATATTGGTACTTTGGCAGTAGTATTTAAAGTAATTAGCAGTATTAATAATTTACAACAGTAATAATTTGTGACAATCCATAAATAAGTAAAATAATATGTGTGTATGTTAATAACGTTAATAAGATGATGGTATAATTATTGATAGCATTATAATAACTAAAATAAATAAATAAATAAATAAATAATACTAGTTAAGGAATGGAACTCCTTTGTGGGATGATTATTGATTTTTTTAAAAAAGGGAAATTGATAGTCATGTTATGAGAGCATGTTACTCAGCAAAAAGACGTGACATATATACACCAGTAGGGATAGAAAATGATTACCTTAGCCTTTAGTGAATATGCAATAATCAATAGTAGATTGCTTAAAACCATATTATTTAAAGTTTCAGCTAACTCTTTATTATACTACCTTCCAGCTTATTTTAACCCATACAAACTCTTGTGTAGCTTGCAGACTTGACCTTCTTTAGCCTTAACATACCCTTTTAGTGGTACCAAATAAATGTCTTCCTCCAAGTAACCATATTATCCAAAGATAGGCATTATTAATGTCTAACTGATGTACTTTATAATCATATAGAATTACTATGGCTAGGAATAATCTTACTATCAGCATTTTAGCCATAGGTGCAAAATTTTCTTAATAATCTATTCTTGGTTGCTAACTGTATCCTTTGTCCACTAATTGTGCTTTATATCTATTAATCGATCCATTATGTTTGAATTTGACCTTATATATCCATTTTGACTATATGGGTTTCTTCCCTTTTGGTAACTCTATTAATTTCCATGTATGATTTTTCTCCAATGCTTCTAACCCTACTTCCATTGTGGTCATCCATTACTGATTTTATTTTACTTTTTGATATGATTGCGGCTTATGAATATATAATACATTGGCCATAAAGCATGCGTATTCGGGAGTAAATTTTGTTTGAAAGGGAAAATGATTTGTACTTATAACCATTTCATTATGACTTGAAGATGTTGGCAAGACAGCACTATCTATAACTTCTTTAACCATGTAGGTTTATTGGAAATTTTATTGCTTCTTTTAATTTCGTGGTTTGGTGTATTGGTAGGTAGTTCAAACTCAGGTTCCTCAATGACAGGCTGGTCCATATTATTTTATATTTTTGGTTCTGGTAAGGCAACCTGCTCTTCATTTTGGTTTTCTAAATCATCAATCGCTATATACTAGAACTTGTTTGTGAAATGTGTCCTATTCTACATGGTAAAATATTTTCATTAAATGTGACATCTCTGAAAATAATTATTTTTTATTTTTGATATCATAAAGTTTGTATACTTTATAACCTGATGCATATCTTAAGAAAATGCACTTAAATGTATATGGTCAACTTTATGCTTGTATGGTGATGTTTTTATGGCAAAGCATAGACATCCAAAAACCTTGAGAAAATTGTAATTTGGTATTTTCTTGTATAATTTTTCATATGGTATTTCCCAAGTAAGAACTTTAGTGGGCATTTTATTTATTATATATGTAGCAGTTAAAATACTTCCCCAAAAAACATTGTTAGATCCCCAAAAAACATTGTTAGACCCAAGGTTTTTATATGTATGTCACGTGTAAGTCAATTTAAGTTATTTGCCACTTTTAAGTACGTTTTTATGGTTGGTACGGGCATACCAAATTACTTTGATGTGTGGTACGTCCATACGGTTGACCATACCAAATTAGTACTGTTTGCTTGAGCATAGTATGAGTGTACCATTACTTGCAGAAATTTAGTTTATTAGTAAACCTGCTTGGGTACGGGCGTACCATTGGGTGGTACAACCGTACGGTTACTTGCAGGAAATTGTTTGTCATGAAAAATGTTTTGGTATGGGTGTACCAATGGGTGGTACGACCATACCCAATTTCCCTCTCATTTTTAAATATGTGTTTTTAAAATGGTACAGGCGTATCATGTCTGGTATGGCCATACGGGACTTTGCAGAAAGGTTTTAAACCATTTCTAACGGCTCTTTTTAATATAGAACATAACATTATCTTTTTCTAACAGTTAGTTTCTCTTGTTCAAGCATCTTTTGAGCGTTCTACATCATTTACAATTAAGTTTTGCTTGTGATATTGTAATTCTAGGTTGTAAACTCTCATTCTATTGTATTCCCACAATCTAAGAATTAGGTTTTACTATTGTGGGTTGGTGTGTGATTAATGCTTGGGCATTAAACTATAATTGAGAGTTTATGAGATTGATTATTGTAAAGGTTTGAGTGTGAGCCTTAAAAACACTGGGGTTTAGGATTCATTTGAGGAATCCTTTGTTGTAATTTGATTGATTTTAGTGGAACCCTAAGTTGAGACTTAGGAAAAGTGGATGTAGGCAAGAGTTAGTGCTAAACCATTATAAACTGTCGTATGTGTTGCCATTTTCATAGGGATTTCATTTGGTATCAGAGAATTTAGTACTCATTAGCATTAGAAGTAAAATTCTAGAGTAAAAGATCCTATAGCAATAAGTGAAAGTCAATCATTTATAAGACCCCCCCTTCTTTGATGGAACAGATTATCCATATTGGAAGCACCAGATGGAAGTTTTCTTGGATAGCAACGGAATTAAATTGTTTGACTTGATGGTGAATGAGTTTTTACCTCCAACAACTATAATCGATGGTATTGTTTCTCTTAAAGCTAGAGAAGATTGGACCAGGGAGGAATTGAAAGCAAACTTTCAAAATAAAAAGGTGATGAATATACTGAATTGTGCTATAAGTCATGAGTAATATGGTCGAGTATCATATTGTATCACGACAAAGCAAATATGGACTGCTTTGGAGACTCGTCATGAAAGAACTAATCAAGTTCAAAAGAAGAAGATCCAACTATTGATATATCAGTATGAGCTGTTCATAATGAAGGTAAATGAGTCAATTTCCAAAATGTACAACCGACTCATCGTAATCACAAATGTTCTAATGAAGCTTGGGAAGATGTATCAAAGAGAAGACATCAACAAAAAATCTTACGTGTGCTACCTAAGAAGAATTGGGAGGCTAGAGTGACCTCCATTGAAGAAGCAAACGACTTGTCGGTATTGTCAACCAATGTGCTTCTCGGGAAGCTTCTTACACATAAGATTACCCTTAAACAAGGGGTAGAGGAAGACAAGTGAAGAGGGATTGCACTTAAGGCTTTGAAAGAAGAAGATGCCTCTTCCACAAGCAAAGGGGAGATTGATGATGAAGTGGCCCTACTCTCAAAGCGTGTCAAGACTCTTCTCATGAAGAAAAAGAAGTTTGAAAAGGATGGCAAGAAGCTATTCGAGCAAAGACGGGACTTGAACTGAAGGGACAATTGTTGAAGGAATCAAGCCATCTGTCATGAATGCAATAAGCCGGGACATATGAGGAATGAATGTCCTCGCCTCAACAAACCCTCAAAGCCATTTAAGAAGAAAGCATTGAAGGCAACGTAGGATGATGATTGTGAGACCAATGAGGAAGTGTCTGGTGATGAAGGAGCAATAAATCTTTGCTTCATGGCATTCTTGGACAATGAACAAGATGAGGTAACCACATCATCTCAATCCTATTATAGTAATGATGAATTTGATGATGACGAATGTGGTGCATTAGAAGCATTGTTAGAAAAGTATGAAAAATTGGCTAAAAAGCATCAATCACTTAGAAGTAAACATACATCTATTTCAAAAGAGAAAGATGTTTTACAAAATGAATTTAATTCTTGTAAAATAAAACTTGAAAGCTTTGAAAAGGAAAATAAGCTTTTGATGGATGAAAATGCTAAGATTTTAAAAGAAAGGAATTTATTGAAAGACAATCTTTCTAGGTTTGAACAAGGTGGTGTTAAAATTGATTCTATCTTGAAACACAAAAAACTTAGTGGTAACAAAGAGGGTATTGGATTTAATCAAAACTCCTCTTACACCCCTAAAAGCACGATTTTTGTCAAAGCTCCTTCTTCAACACAAAAACCAAAGGATTTTAAGAAGAAAATTGTTCATCCTAAGACTCATAGAGCTCATATGCATAAGGTGCATCATTGCTCATGTTCTTATAGCCATAACCATCCTCATGCATCTAGAAAGAAACATATGCATAACCATTCTAGATTTAGGAATGTTTTATATCACTATTACAATAGGAAAGGGCATATAACCAATAGATGTTTCATTAGGAAGATGCATTGGAATGATGATATAAATGTTTCTAACCCCCAATGACCCAAATACATTTGGGTACCTAAAAAGCAGTAAATGCATTTGTGTCTAATAGGTATGCTTGAGATCCAAGATTAGTGAAAACAAATGGTATCTCGATAGTGGATGCTCAAGGCATATGACTGGCAATTCAAGCCTCTTCTCAAACCTTGAAGAATATGATGAAGGTAATGTCACCTTTGGAGATAATGCCAAAGGTAAAGTTATTAGAATTGGTAAGGTCGGTAAGGATTCCAACTTTTCTATTAACAAAGTTTTGTTAGTAGAAGGACTACAACATAATTTGCTTAGTATTAGTCAATTGTGTGATAATGGTTTTAAAGTTATTTTTGATCCAAAAGGCTATTTTGTTTATAGGATTAGTTATGATAAACTAGTTTTTCAAGGAGATAGGATAAAAAATATCTATATGATTGATTTAGATTCTATTCCTAATAAAAATGTCAAGTGTCTTGTTTCTATAATTGAGGATTCATGGCTTTGGCATAAAAGGCTGGGACATGCTAGTTTCAAAAGCATTGATGATCTTGGAAAGAACAAACATGTGGTAGGACTTCCAAAGATCAAATTTGCAAAGGATAAGGTGTGTGAAGCTTGCTAAATGAGAAAACAGGTAAAGTCCTCATTTAAGGTGAAAAACAAGGTAACTTCTTCCAAACCTCGTCAATTGTTGCATATGGACTTGTTTGGACCAACTAGAGTAGCTAGTTTAGGTGGTATGTATTATGCACTTGTTATTATTGATGATTACTCAAGGTTTACTTGGATTTCATTCTTAGCTCATAAAGATGATGCATTTAATACGTTTCAAAGTGTAACAAAAAGAATGCAAAATGAAAAGGGTTATTACATTTCCTCAATAAGAAGTAATCATGGAAAAGAGTTTCAAAATGAAAGCTTCAAATCTTTTTATGATTTGCATGGTATTCATCATAAATTTTCATCTCTTAAAATGCCTCAACAAAATAGGGTAGTTGCAAGGAAAAACTGAACTCTGTATGACATGGCACGTACAATGCTTAATGACTATTAATTAACATCTTACTTTTAGGCTGAAGCGGTTAATACCGTTTGTTATGTCACAAATCGAGTTCATTTAAGACCTATTTTAAACAAAACTCATTATGAGCTATGGAATGGTAGAAAACCAAGGATTTCATATCTTAGAGTATTTGGATGCAAGTGCTACATTTTAAACACCAAGGATAATCTTGGGAAATTTGATTCAAAAACTGATGAGGGTTTGTTTTTAGGATATGCTATATTTGGCAAATCATATAGGGTGTTCAATAAATGTTATTTGATTGTAAAGGAATCTATGCATGTTATTTTTGATGAAACTAACTCCCCTAGTCCAAGAAAGGACATTATTGATGATGACGTAGGAATTCTATTGAAACAAAGTGATGACCAAGAGCATCAACAAGAAGCTAAACCTAAAGATGTTAACAAGGAAGAAGTAAACAATCTTCCTCCTCACTTAGCTATAACTCATATTGAGCATGATCTTTCAAAGGAGTGGCAATTTCCAAAAGGACACTCAAAGGAGCAAATCATAGGTGAAACATCAAAAGGGGTAACAACACGTTCAAAATTTAAAGTAAAGATATTCATAACAACCTTGCTTTCATTTCTCAAATTGAACCTAAGAATGTGAATGAAGCCTTAGATGATGAGAGTTGGGTGTTGGCTATGCAGGATGAACTAAATCAGTTTGATAGGAATAATGTATGGACCTTAGTACTTAAGCCTAGAGATGCATCTGTTATAGGAGCTAGATGGGTGTTTAGAAATAAGCTTGATAAAAGTGGTGTCATAACTAAGAATAAAGCTAGGTTAGTGGCACGAGGATATTATCAAGAAGAGGGAATAGATTTTGATGAAACCTTTGCACCGGTAGCTAGATTAGAAGCTATTTGAATGTTATTGGCATATGCATCTCATATGAACTTTAAACTTTTCAATGGATGTGAAAAGTACATTTTTGAATGGCTTTATCAATGAAGAAGTGTATGTTGCACAACCCCCCAGTTTTGAAGATTTTGAATTTCCAAATCATGTTTTCAAACTTACCAAAGCTCTATACGGTCTTAAACAAGCCCCTAAAGCTTGGTATGATAAGTTGAGTAGTTTTTTCATTGATCATGGTTTTGAAAAAGGTAAAGCAGACACAACACTTTTCATTAAGCATTATAAACATGATATCTTGCTTGTTCAAATTTATGTGGATGATATCATTTTTAGTGCTACTAATGAAGAATTACGCAAGGAATTCTCTAAGTGTATGCAAGGAGAATTTGAGATGAGCATGATAGGAGAATTTAAGATGAGCATGATAGGAGAATTGAAGTATTTCTTGGGACTTCAAGTCAAACAATGTGAAGATGGGATCTTCATCAATCAAGTCAAATACACACAAGAAATGCTAAAGAAGTTCAGACTAGTAGATGCAAAATTAAGTAAAACTCCAATGAGCACAACTACTAAGCTTTCCTTGGATGAAAGTGGCAAACATGTGGATCAAAAGAAGTATAGAGGTATGATAGGTAGTTTGCTTTACCTAACTGCTTTTAGGCCTGATATTATGTTTGTTGTATGTATGTGTGCTAGATTTCAATCATCTCCTAGGGAATCGCATATGTGTACTGTGAAACGTATTTTCAAATACTTGATTAGAACTATGCATTATGGCTTGTGGTATGCTAAGAATGACTCTTTTGACTTGACTGCCTATTCTGATGCTGATTTTACTGGAAATGTGTTAGATAGGAAGAGTACTTCTAGTATTTATCATTTCTTATGAAATTGTTTGGTTTCTTGGTTTAGTAAGAAGCAAAATTGTGTATCATTGTCTACTGCTGAATCTGAATATATATCCACAGATTGTTGTTATGCTCAAGTACTTTGGATTCAACAACAATTAAGGGATTACAATATTTGTGTTTCTTGCACCTCCATTAAATGTGATAATACTAGTGCCATAAATTTATCTAGGAATCCAATTCAACATTCTAGGACTAAGTACATTGATATTAGACATCATTTTTTACGTGATAATGTGCAAAAAGGGAAGATTGTATTAGAATTTATTGATACAACTCACCAATTAGCAGATATTTTTACAAAACCCCTTAGTGAAGAATGTTTAAACTTCATTAAACATGAGCTAGGAATGATAGATGGTTCATTTTTGAAGTAGGTGTACTTGGTGGACTTAGAAATTCTCAAGAAAACTCTTAATATTCCTAAAAAAATTTTATTTTTAGTTCCCGTATGACCATACCTGTCTCTGTACGCCCGTACGGCTTTTATGCCTCTAATTCCAAATTTTCATTCAAGCTCTCGTATGGTTGTATCGATTATGGTACACCTATACACATTTCAAAGGCATTTTTCAATAAAATTTGGTACGATTATACCATTTTCTGTATGCCCATACGCGTCCTGTTTCAAAACTTTTAAATTATCAGCTGAAAGTTCTCATACGGTTGTATGCCCTAATCGTACGCCCGTATATGATAATGATTTTCAAACATTTTCAATTGGTACGATTGTATGTATCACTTGTACGCCCATACACAATATTAATTTTTAAGGCATTTTTAGCCTGTACGACCGTATGCCCTGGACGTATGCCCATACACAACTTAAAAATCTATTTTTAAACTAATTTTTCTCATTTCAACCTCATTTTTCTCTTAATTTCCCTCTTAAATCCTAGCCAAATCCTCTGAAACAAGTCTCCAAACACTCCAAACTCCATTACCCGCAATCCTACTTCTCATTTTGGTTTGATTTTCTTCCATTTTCTTCTATTTTCACATTACAGTTTTATTGTTTTATTGCCTTTTGATCCTATTTTTTAATTTTGATTTTCTGATCATTCTAAGTTATTTTAGCTCTAGGTTCTTTAAAGTTAGCTGCTTAGGATTGTGATTAGGTGCCTTGTGTCAAATTGTATTAATTTTCCTGCAAGTACCATTTTTGAGTTTTTCAAAAATTAGCTGAAATTTTGCTAAAATTTTGAAAAATCTTATTTTTAACTAAATTTTCCATTTTTTTGTTTCTTTTTATTATGTCTGTTCCTGGTGATCACAGTGATTCTTCCTCATGGAGAGTCAAATGCACTGTCCCTGCAGGCTCTAGCCCTCGAGGTAGTGCTACCCCTGCTTCAGTCGTTAAGACTTCCATTCTGAGTGAGAAGGTTTTCTCTCACTCTTGTTTTATGTGTCGTCCTACTCTCCGTCAGACCGGATTGGAGGATGACGTTCTGCGATATTTGACTAATGTAGGTTAATCAAATTTTGTTTTTTTTCCTAACCATTTTATTCAGTCTGTAGCTCTAGAGTTCCTACAGACTTTTTCTCTGTCTACTTCCTTTTCTTACACCTTTCAACTCTTTAGGAGACATCATTCTCTTTCTGCTTTCGAGTTTGATGCTCTCTTTGGTTTCCATACTGACGACATCTTGAATGCCAAATCTATGATTTTTTATCGCAATTCTTTCTGGAGGGATATCGTCCTCGATACTTCTTTGCACCCTTCTAAACAGAAGGCATCCTGCCTTAAGTCTCCTGCTCTTTTCTATTGTCATAGACGGATCTCTTATCTTATTTTTGGGAGATCCAAGTCTAATGATACTATTATGGGCCCTGACCTCATTTTTCTCTACTGTATGGTCACGAGCACCCTTATCTAGTTTGGACGCTGGCTTCAAACCTCTTTCCATAAGGTCAGCGTTCAGCAGTGGCCTGGTAGAGCCATTCTTTTTGAACCTATCATTCACCATATTTTCCAAGAGCTGCAAGCCTTCCCCCCACTCACCCCTCATCTGGATCAAAAGGTCCTAATCTTGAACTGTCATTCATCGAGCACTCCATGCTTTTTTAGCATACTTCAGATGATGAGTTTGTCATTAACCCTGAGTACATTTCTTGATGACTCTATCATCTTTAGTCATTGGGCCTCCCTAATGAAACCATTTCACTCTACAAGCGATAAGCTGTAGAGGTATGTCAGCACCTGCAGGTTCCACTTCCAGATGATACACCTACAGAGTGGCTTGACCCTTCAGGTGGAATTGAGCTGTAAATGACAGTGTCACTTCTCGAGTGGATCTTCTTCATTTACTGCCATTTCTGATCCTCCTGCTCTAGCTGCCACTCCCACTTCTGCTCTAGTAGTTGTTGCATCTACTAATTATATTTCTCAGCAGCTTATTGTTATTATTACTAGCCTTGATCGTTTAGATACTCTTGAGTGATGCTTTAACCATATTGATCAGCAGCTCGGACATCTCACTTAGTAGTTAGCCTCTTTTGATTAGCGATTTGCTCAGTATGTTGCTGATTTTCATAAGTTCCAGACTTATACCATTGATACTATACATTCCATCTATTTTATGATGGAACCTTTTATCATGCTCCCACCGAGTCCACCTCCTCCTCAAGAACCTACAGTGATCATTTTGATGTTGTCAAAGGGGGAGATGTTTTAGATGTTTTAGTGGAGATGTTAGTTTTGATTTTCAGTTTTGTTATTTCTTTTATTTATTGCTCTGACTATTGTATTGGACATCTTTTTGAGTTTATATTTATGATGTTTATTCAGTTCATTATCATATTGTTGCTTATTGCCATTTATTCTGATTATAATGGATATGGATAATGCTATGATTATATCATCTTGTTTATGATTGATCATATGATTATATGTATTTTTCTGATCATTTGATTCTGTTTATTGCTTTGATCATATGTTATATTATTTGTTTACTCTGATTTCTACATTTTCTCCTTTCCTTTATGCTTGATTGATTACTTGTTATTTCATAGCATGAATTCTAAAACAAAGAGGGAGATTTGTTATTTCATGGCATGAATTCTAAAACAAAGGGGGAGATTTCCAAAATTTTTCAAATCAAAATTTCATTTAACTATGTTTTTTTGCAAATTGAACTTAAATTGATTGCCAACATCAAAAAGGGGGAGATTGTTAGACCTAACGTTTTGATGTGTGTGTCACGTGTGAGTCAATTTAAGTTATTTACCACTTTTAAGTATGTTTTTATGGTTGGTACGGGCGGACCAAATTACTTTGATGTGTAGTACGGCTATACGGCTGACCATACCAAATTAGTACTATTTGCTTGAGCATGGTACAGGCATACCGTTGATTAGTACGGGTGTACCGTTGCTCGCAGAAATTTGGTTTGTCAGTAAACCTGCTTTGGTATGGGTGTACCATTGGGTGCTATGACCGTACGGTTACTCGCATGAAAATTGCTTGTCAGGAAAAATGTTTTGGTACGGGCGTACCAATGGGTGGTACGACCATACCCAATTTCCCTCTCATTTTCAAATATGTATTTGTCACACCCTAATTTTGGACCGACTTGACTCAGATCGGGTTCGGGATGATTCTGGACCATTTCAGGTTGGTCTTGGGCCATTCCGGGTTGATTCAGATCATTCTAGGCCGTTCTGGGCCAATTCTGGCCCATTTTAGGACGTCACACGCCGCATATGTTTCTAGACCCTCGCATATGTACAAACATACGTGACCGCGTATGTTTGTGACACGCTGCATGTGTGAGCATACGCGATCGCATATGTTTTAGGGTTTAGCATATGTTGACATATGCGATCGCGTATGTCTCCGGGACAGCAAATTTAAAAGCTTTGGAACTCCATTCTGATGGTGGTTGGCAACTTTTAGCGAGATTAGACCTATGGGATTAAGGTTTTGGCAGCCGTAAAATGTGATTAACTATTAATTAACCTAATTTTGATTATTCTAAGCCATTAGGGTTAAAATCAACTCACCAAATCACTTAGATTAGGTGATTTCATCCCTAACGCTTGGAATTGGACTACTCTTTTGTTCCCTATACTTGGAGCTAAAGAGAATCGACGAGAGGTTGGTACATCCATCAATTTTTATTATTATCATGTGATTTTCGTGATATCCATGTTTGATTTTGATGAAAATTGAATTGTTTTAATGTTTTACCCATGATTTTTATGTGTTTTGGTGTTTTGCTCTTGTCTCGTTTTGCATGTACATTATCATGTGCGATCGCGTATGATCTTCACCACATCATACGCGATCGTGTATGATCTTCCCGATCGCATATGTTATAACATTCTGTTTGTTAATTTGTTTTGATTGCCGAGTGTTTTGTGTGATATTTTAAGCCCGCGCGTGTGATTTCTTAACTGTTTGACTCGATCGCGCATGTTTCATAAAATACTATTTGGATTTATTCTTGATCGTCGAATGTTTCGTGTTATGATTTAAGTCTGTTGTATGTAATTTTCTTATTGTTTGCCTCGATCGCGTATAATCATACGCGATCGCGTATGATCATCACAATATCATACGCGATCGCATATGATCCAAAAAATATTTTTCCTTGATTTCTGCATTTTCCTTTTAATTATTTGTGTCTGATTGCGTGATCTGTGGTTTGATTTCATGATTAATGCCTTCATTATTTGCATTTGTTCCCTTTTATGCGCTTGGATTTGATTTTGCAAATTAATTAGGTTAACTTGGAGGAAGTAGACGGGTCGGGCCCGAGGCCCAACCACAACAAGTCCTATTGGATTCGGAAGAAAGGAATTGGGCCTTGGGCCCAACATTAGAATTTACATGTTTTGCTCTTTTTTAATTAATTATTTTGGTTGGGTTGTATTAAATACCAAAATTGCCTTATTTTTCATTTATTTATCTACTTTCTTTATTTGGGTGGGTTGTATTTTAAATACCCACATTTTATTTCCTGCATTTACTTTTTCTGCATTTTACTGCTTTCTTTATGCTTTTGTTATGCTTTATAATTTGTGTATGCTTCTTTGAATGCCTTATGCCATGCAAGAGTATGTTAAT
>CANYBF011445005.1:0-10297 GCA_948192965.1 Dalechampia spathulata | reverse complement strand
TCATCTATACATCCAATACAATCCAAAAAAATGAATAAACAACTTATAAAATAAAGGTAATGCAAAAATATTACATATTAATTATTTTTAAAAAATTGAGAACATATTACCTTAAAATAAGGCATGTATCTCTCATCATTTGCTATTTGAGATGGTATTTCTTTAAAATTTGAATCTTTGGGTCTTATAATATAATGTGCGAGACTTTTAAATTCTCGACTAGAAATTATATCTAAGACCTCATGAAATGCTCTTCTAATAGAATCACCTAAACGTTGAAAACACTCAGCTACAGTTCTATTTGAAACACCTAAAGCAACAGTATATAAAAAGATACCAACTTTTTCAATGATGGACATTCTACTACTTGCTCTTAGTCCATATTTTAAGGATAATTCTTTACATAATTTTAAAAATAAGCTCAGCTCCATTCTAAAAGCATTGACACAATGAATAGGATGACTATCTAATATCTCTTTCATCCATTTTTCCCTATTAAAATCGATGTCATACATTGTTCTTTATAAATATATTTATAATAATATGTAGATAATAAACTTGTTGTACATGCAACCGTAATCCAAAATTTGTTGTTGTTATCATCATCTGTATCCATTATACCCTGTTAATAACAATCAAATAAATACATGATATATAAAGTATACATCATAACTACAATAATAAGAAAACAAGAAAACAAATATAATGGATCAATTATACTATTTAATTAAAAAAATTTTGACGATTAATTATTATTTAACATCTAAAAAAACAAACTAAATTAAGATAACAAAATGTTGGAAAGAAGATTACATTAAAAAAAAGCAAAATACAAATTAAAAAGCAAAATCATCAATTTACGTCTAACTAAGAAAATAAAAACAATAACATCTTTAATAATAAATAAATAAATATGAATCAATTCAATTGTATTTCATCTTGTGTAAATAATTTAACCAGTGCATCCTATTTTCATCATCATCTATATTCAAGAACAATTCTCTCCTGACAGCATCTTCAAGAACACAACAACCATGACATCATAATTCACTACCCTTCTCTAAAAGTCCTCTTTCTACCATACGTTTAATAATTTACATTGCCATAGAGATGGTAGAGACAGATAGTTGTATGTTTACATTACTTTGGTCTTTCTTACTCATTGATTTACAACATTCAACCATTTTAGAGATTTGAGAAGTTAACATTGCGGAACCTGCTGATTGCCTTCTTTTTCTCTTTAATTGTTTTGAAGTAGAATTTGATGTAATTTATAGGTTTGCTTAGATGTTTCAACTCCATCCATTCTACCTTGATTTTGTAATTAAGTATTACTATTAGCATTATTGCTTACATGTTCAATAAAATCCTTGAAAAAATTATCGGCATCCCTCATTTCCTCTTCAAATTCAGCACCAAAGTAAGTATCATCCTCCAAATTATAGATTTTGATATTTTCTTCTTCATCAACTCTCCCTTCATATATTATCTAGATTATCTATTTGTTTCTCAAAACTTACAATGTGAGGTTCCATAGAAGGTATGTAAACATTCTTCCCAAAAGCATATGAATCTCCAAATATTTGATCCCATTTTTCTTCCAAAAAAGAGCTTCTACCCTTTTCTCAAAATTTTTGAACTTCTTTGTTTTCCTATTAAATAAAAAACATCAGAAATAAAATTTTGTTAATTTTATTAATCAATTATAATGATATGTTAATCATAGATAAAAATCAAAAGATAAGTAAACACACCATAATTTTCTTTTGCTACCATTCACTTATAGCATCTATTTTTCTCGAACTAGAATCCCATCCTAAGACAGTTTCTGAGTTTTTCAAATGCTTCCAAAGACATCAATCTTTTCTCATTCCATCATATTTATATTTGCAACTAGTAGTTTCACATGCACATCCTATTTTTTTCTCAACATCTGCTTGAATCTCATTCCATTTAAATGATTCCCTACATCCATTTCTCGTGATATATTGAAGAATAACATCATATAAAATAATCATCTCTTCATAGGTTCACTTCATTAACTTTTTTGATGTTGAATGCATCTAATACAATAATTATTCAAATATATAATATCATTAATAAATTAGCTAAAAGATATGGATATAACTCTTAATCATATATAATATTGATCAATCAAAAATTCAATTCAATACAACTTTAATTTAGAAATAAAAATATATGATTAAAATCTACATACATACCTTGAAACAATTATTCGATTATCTTGAAATGATGATTCGATGATCTTGAAACAATGATTGCGTCAACAAATAATAGATGAATAAGATAATAAGATTTTCTAAAAATATATTTTTTTGGACGTGTGTTTTCTGAAATGTATGACAGCGATTATTTTTCTAAAGGGAGAGATTAAATTTTTAAATATATTTTAAGAATAGAAAATGTAAAAAAAAAATTCCAACAACTAAACGTTAAGAGTATTAACATTTCACACTCCACTCTTTCAAACTCTAACCACTTCCTTTACTAATTTATCATCAAACAATAAAATAGAGGTTTAATTTTAATAAACTTTTAAACTCTACCTCCACCACTCTTGTCGAATAGAGCCTTCTGCTTTAGTATTTTAACAGAATTATTTAAAATATATCTCTTCTTTCCTATATAAATAATATAATTGGATTAATTTTAAATTTTAAATATCATAATCAAATAAAAATTATTCAAATATGTAATTTTAAATCATATAATTTCATTAATTATACTTTTTCTTTTTTTTTTCAATTTACACCACCTAGTAACTGTGATTAATGGCCTATCAAGCTCTAATTTATTTGTATTTAATTATCTGATATTTTTAATTTTCTTAAAAAAAAAACCTATTTCCTTGAAAATATATTCCACAAAGTCATCAATTTGTCGATTTATTTTTCACTTGGAGAAAATTAAATAAATAAAATCACGAATTTTACCTTTTCCTAATTTAATAATATTTAGAAAATTTTCATAAAATTAATTCAATTTTTATTTTAAATATATAATAAATTTAAGTTGAATCCGAAAAATTATTATTTTGATAATTCTTTTTAAATGCGTCAATATTTTTGAGAAGTTTGGTCTGATTTTAAAATGTAAGCAAACAGTGGGTTATTAAACTGGGCATGACGAGCATATTGGGCTGGACTCAAAGATCAAGGTCCGCCCTAGATGTCGCTAGAGCAGGATTGGCACTTCAAATCTTATCCATTTCCATTCGATGCTTTCTTCTACTTGTAGGCCGGAGCTCTCCACGACAATGGCTATGGCTGTAGCTTCTAGTAACAACAGTACATGGAACATGTCTTCTTTAATCTCATCGCTTCCTTCGGCTGGTCCGGTCCCTCCGGTCACGGCTGCTTTACGGCTTCAATCTTCTCGAACACGCGCTCTCACGCTCTCCCGCCCCAATCAACATCAACCGCTCATTCTCCGCTCTTTCACCGGTCTTTCGCCTCTGAACCCTCTTCTCTTAATTGGGTCGCCAGGTAATTAACTAAAGCTTCAATTTTTTCTCCCTTTCATTTTTTTCCTGTAAATTATAACTATATGAATTCAGCGGAAAAGGCATTAACTTTTCTTTGATTTCGTGGGAGATATATGCAGGTTATAGTAGTTTTGAAAATGGATTTCCTCCAATTGATAATGGGTCTAGAATTTTTGGGATGAGACATGGAAGGCGAGTTCCTAAGCTGAACAGACCACCTGACCAGAGGAAGGCACTACTTAGAGGGCTGACTACTCAACTCCTTAAGCATGGAAGAATTAAAACGACCAGAGCTAGAGCCAGTGCAATGAGGAAATATGTGGACAAGATGATCACTTTAGCTAAAGATGGGTCTTTGCACAAGAGGAGACAAGCTCTCGGATTTATCTATGAAAAGCAGATTGTCCATGCCTTATTTGCTGAGGTTCCTGATAGGTATGGTGACAGAAATGGTGGGTATACCAGGATTATTAGAACCTTGCCAAGGCGAGGAGATAATGCACCAATGGCTTACATTGAGCTTGTCTAGGTATTATTTTTCTCTTTCATTTGTTTTTGAAAAAATGAGGACTTGTCAAATTAAAATTAAAATTTTATCCGTATTTCTGAATGCTTTTTCATTATTTTTGTGTAGAAAATCATTCATGGGAATGTCTGATCTTGATTTTACTGTAATGTGGTGGTCCTAGACGTGCCTTGTTTCTGATAGATTGCTTTAATCCAAACCTGCATTGTGCCTTTGGAAAATGAAGCAGCAGTGTTATTCACTAAATGGTTGCCGTAGCTGATACTGCGTCTGATTGAGTTTAAAACGTCGTACCTTATATGAGCAGAACATCATGCTATTTTATATCGCATTCTCTGTTGGCTCATTCGCCATGTATTGCCACATTTCTGCATGTCGTGAATTACAATTGCATTCTCTTAATAGAGAAATTTTTGCATGAATCATACCAAAGAGGATTATGAACCCACCACCACTAGCATTGTTAGATAACACCCTCGTCTCCTTTTCGTCAATGTTGTTGTACCTCTGTATATATGTGAAGGCTGGCCTAGATGTGCTAGTGCTTGGGATCATTTTCAGCTGTCTCCTTGCAATGTAAAGAGGAGAGCTATGCGCATCCGACTTGGTGCTGGGACAAACTTTTTCTTAGGAATGTAATCCATCATCTCTGCTCCATCCTCTAAATTGTGTTCCTACCTTGCTTCTGTTAATTGTATTTCTCCAATGCATCTCCGATCATGCTCTAATATCAAGTTTCCTGCTTGCTTCTGCTTAAAAAGGTAGAATTTGATTTGAATCGTATGAATGCCCTTCAAACTTGTAGTATTTTTAGCCTCTTCGTGAAGTTTGCTTGCTTTTCGAGAATGCAGCGTCCTGGCTTCTTGGCTTTGGCAAACAAGTTTCTTTCTGCAAATACGCCCGCGCATGATGATCCTTTACCAGTTCTCTTTCATTTCATTGCCAGAGATTGCTTGCATCGTAAGCAACAAACGTGATTCTGAATGGCTGATATACGAGTGCGGGAACATAATCCAACGAAAATTGCAGGAAGAGTATCATCTGATAGTTAATGTACATAATTTGCTGCATCGTTATATACACTTATGGACTTGATTGCTTATAAGCTAATTAATTTTGTTAAATCAACTAAACTAATGATTGATTGCTTATGAAGTGATTTAAATCTGATATATTTTATAAAATTGATTTTTTAAAATAAATAAATAAATAAAATATTAAAAAATAATCCCTTTTCTGAGCTATTTTATTATCATCTGTTTATTAAGAATTTGTGAAATCATTAATAAAATCTTGTGTTTATCTTTTTTTTTACATATTTATGTTAATTGTGTATTTCATATTAATTTATTATATCATTACATATATTATAAATCATATTTAATTTTATATTTTTATATAGAGTCAATTAATAATTTATCACATCTTAAATTTAAAATAAAAAAATATGATATATTATTACACTTTTAAATTTCATCATTTTTAATCAAACAACTTTTACAATTCCTAAAACATCCTTTTTAAAAAATATAAACTTACAATTTTTTTATTCTCTCTTCATGTTGCTTCTTCATCATCATCATCATCATTTTCTTCTCCTCCCATCCTTCTTCTTAAATCTAATTTATTTTAATTTTATTTTTTAATTATTTGTTATATAATTTGATTATATTTTTTATTTTTTATTATATTTTCATATGGTTTCTTTCATGATAAATATAAATAAATATATATATCATAATATATAATATATATAATATATACTGTATATATAACATATATTATGATATATTTATTTATTATATATATCATACCATACATACTATACAAGTGTGTACATATATATATCATAGAAGAAGAAGAAAAGAATTAGGAATTTGAAAGTGAAGATTTTATTTTAAAATAAAAATAAAAATTTAAAAATAACGAATAATAGAATTTTTATCTGAATTAAAAAGAAGCTAAAATTGATTCGTTGACATATATCATATTTAATTGAGGCTGTCAAATTGAAATTGGGGGTCAACCAGTACACGTGGCCACTCACTTAATAAAGAAATACTGAAGAAGCAAAACTCCTCAAGTTACAGACATTTTAAAATTTAAAATTGAGATTTTCATTTTTTTTAAAAAAAAAAACAGAGAGAAAGAAAAGTGATTTTAAAGGTCCGTGGCAAAGATCTTTGTCTTCCGTAAAAGCCTAAGGATAATTTTTCGAACATATACTACTTTTCTAGGCTCACTAAATGGTTGGTTCCTTTGTCAAATTAATTTTAAAATTTTAAAATTTAAAATTAAATCATATTAAAATTTATAAACCCAATCAAATTAATTGATTTTTAAGAATTGAGTTTCTTTAATTTGTAAAATTGAATTAAATTGAATTTTCAAAAATTAATAATATAATTTTGAAATAAATAAAAGCCATGCCATGATGAAGGTGGAAGAAAGTGTAGGAAATATTAAAGTTGAAATAAAGACAAGTAGAAACTTTCCACTTCTCCTCCAACACCGTCTCTCTTATTTATATTTATCATTTAAAATTATAAAAATAAAAATATAATCTTTATAAAAGGAAGTTTTTCGTGTAAAAATTAATAATTTTTTTTACTTATTTATATCATATTAAATCTACATTAATTTGTTTTATTAAATGTTTGTTAAATTTTAGAATTTATAGTTTTTAAAAATATTTTGAAATATAAAATTTGAGGATGGCGTAAAAATCTTTAATTTGAAAATGGAGTTGTGTGGTGGTGGGATTTTGATAAAAGGAATAAGAACGAGGTCTCATTCCGCGGAGTAGAAGGTAAAGGGGTGGACGAGTGGGTGGGGGGTGTCATTTTCAGTATTGCCCATGCCCTTCCACTCTTCCCTCCACTTCTTTAATGTGCAATTTTATTACGTTATGTAGACTTCAATCTTTCTAATTTAATTAAGATTATAATTATTGAATTTCATTTTCATGTAAACGAAGATCGTGAACAATTTAGATGATTAATTTTTTTAAAAATATATAGAAAAATATGGGAATACTAGGATTGAAGTGGAACCAAATTGAGTGGCTGCAAACCCTACAGCTATCGCGCAGAAGAGAATGAATATAATTTTCTGGACAGGCATTATTTTGCCCTTGCATTGTTGCCTTGTACCTTTGTGATCTGGGTCTCCAAATGATTCTCTCTCTCATATTAGATTATAGTAATTATTTCGCACAATAAAATTGTAAAATTTATTTTTTATTATTAGAATTCTAAACACATGGTGTTATGATGTTTTTCATGGGAAATTCTAGATAACTATAATGTTTTTACTTATATTTTATAATTTATTTGGTCCAAGGTTGTACTATCATCCTTGTTCGCAAAATTAACTTGGTCGTGACAGCTATATATTAATAATTTTATTATAATTAATCGTATTAATATGATTAATTTGTGAATGGGGATTAAACTTGTAATAAGCTGGATTAGACAAATAGATGTCTCAAACGGAGCTATATTATAATAATAAATGTGGTAGAATGGTGAACAACAAAGAAACTAAAATAAAGGTGGCTCCATGGTGTTGGAGGAGCCGTCACATAAGCCGCCCCCAGCCCTAATGATAACCCAATTATATTTTATTCCAAAACACTTGCATGAAAATATCTGATCAAAGCATTGGACAGGTGGTTCCTCATGCACCACGCATTGGTCCCTTTTAGATTTTCGTTTCATTAATTTATTCTTTCCATTCTTCGTCGGCTTGTAATTTAATTTAATTTAATATATAAAATATAGTATTTTTTGGATTATGGGTTAATTTAAAATTCGGTACTTGCTAACGCGCAGTACTATACGTGTGTGTGTGTGTGTGTATTATATATATTTGCTTACCTCGCACCAACTTCTCTCCAACCAAACAAAATCATCTCTCTCTACCTTTTAGTATTCAAAGGCTGGAAAGGACGCCGTCAAGGATACCCGGAATGTCTAAGGTACACCCAAACATGACAGCCTCCTTCACACCCACCTCCGACAAGCTCAAATCTTCACCGTTAGATGCCGCTGAATCTGTTGTCTTAACCGTCTGGAAGAAGTCTTTGCTTTTTCACTGTAATGGATTTACGGTTTTCGATAGCAGTGGCAATCTTGTTTTCAGAGTTGACAATTACATGGCTGGTTCTGGTGCTAATGGTGAGATTGTTCTCATGGACGCCGGCGGCAAGCCACTTCACACCATCCGCCGTAAGGTACATATATAGATTCCGCTCTCTCAAAATTATGTACATGTAGTTTGGTTAGTTAATTCAGTAACATCATCGATCGTGGAACATGCAGAGACTGAGCCTGGCGGATAACTGGTTGGTTTACGATGGAGAAACAGCGGCAAATCCACGATTTTCTGCAAGGAAGCATGTGAACATACTAAACAGCAAATATTTAGCTTACGTGAGCGGTAACGGCAATAATAGTAGCAATGATCATAACACAAAGAATAGTAACATCGTGTATGAAATAGAAGGATCCTATTCGCACCGGAGCTGCGCCGTGTACGACGAGAACAGGAGAAGAGTGGCGGAGATTAAGCAGAAAGAGGCTGTAGGAGGTGTAGCTCTTGGTGTCGACGTATTCAGGCTAATTGTCGGGCCCAAAATGGACACGTCGGTGGCCATGGCTATCGTTATCCTTCTTGACCGGATGTTTGCTTCTTCAAGACGCTTCCATGCCTAATTCCTAGAAATTAAAACTTGGGATACATATGAACGAGTAGAATATTATGAAGCTGCAGGCAAATCCCCATGTATTTTTCCATATGCACAGATATGGGGTTCAAGAAAAGCTTGGTTTTTTCCTTTTAAATAAAAGACCAAGCTTCATCCGGGGATGATGCCCATATCATTCATCCACAAAGCAATTACTTCTTTGTGGGTTTTTTTATCCTATAAAATTATTGGTATATATAGACCGGATCGATTGCGCCCGTATGTATTTCATCTGAATACGAATTATTTTTGTATAACCATTGTCTTAGCTCTAATTTATTTATAATCAAATGAGTTTTAATAATTTTTTTATCAAATCAAATTTTAAATAACTTACAAATAATTCAATTAATTATACATTATTATAAATATAAAATTATTATTATTATTATGTTACTTCATGTCTTTCATTTTCAAAACAAGAGGGAAAAGCAGGTTACCAAACTAAGATAAAAGGCTGTTGTGATATGTTTATGTTATTGCTCAAATAAATAAGCTTATATACAGGGCTTTGCTACTGGCAACGAATGGAACAAATTTCACTTAATAGTATGAATTTCCAACCTTGAGTTTTGTATTATAGAATCAAGTTGCTGGCTTGGTTCAAAATTTCAAATATGAAACATACGATTGCCTTAAGTTATAAATAATTTGTATTTTTAATTTTATTAGTTTTTACTTTTTTTTCAAAAATATCATATTTTTAATAAATTTTATATCATAACAAATAGAAAAGTATCCAAGTGAAAATCTCATAAAATTTTGAAAATCAAATAAATCCTATTCAAATATAACTACCTGAAATAAATATAATTTGAATGATTTCATATCTTATAAAAATATATTAAAATAAATTATAGATTCATAAATCATATTTTAAAATATGATTTTAATAATAAAATATTTTATAATTTTTCTTTGGTATTCTTTAACTTTTTATTTTTTAATATATAATATATTATTTTCTATAAAAATATATTTTAAAATTAAAAATTATTAAAATATAGAAGACGTATTCTTTTAAATTAATATTTAAAAATTATAATTTATAATTTTTGATTTCTAATATTCAATATACATTTCAAATCTTTTCAACATTTCTTATATATGTATTATATGTATATAACACCTTTTTTAAAAAGTTCACATTTTTAAAAATAATTTTATTAATTTCATATTTTTTAAAATATATATTTTTGTATTTTCATATTTTTGAAAGATTTTACTATATTTTTAATTAAAAATTATGATTAAAACATTTTTCAAAACATATATCATATATATATTAAAAGGGAGGAAGTGAAAATACAAGTCTACCCCTCCTCTTTTAATTTTAATAATTCAAAGATAAATATTATTTTTAAAAATTTATATGAAGATAAGTATTACTTTTTAATTTTAATTGAAAGATAAATATTATTTTTTAAAATTTATATAAAGATAAATATTACTTTTAAAAATTTATAAAAAATAGATATAAAGATTAATCTAATAAATAAAAATAATAAAATAATTTTTT